>RPOG01000495.1:0-82097 GCA_008086565.1 Thalassoma bifasciatum | reverse complement strand
GTGGACTCCTGCTGCCGCCATGATTCAATTTCTAATCTCAATAAAGTTCAAACGGAGGCTACACAGTGCACCTGCGCAGCTAGTTGAGGAGATTCTGATCAAGATGGGAAACCACGGTTTTTGACATGACGACGGTAATTGACAATTGTAGTTGTTTAGCCTGGAGTTGTACCAGCTCCCCGTGTTCTTACTATTCGTGCTCGCTATTTAGATGCTTGATCAAATTGGTGGTATTGTACGTCGAAAAGCTCTTTCCACCCCTCGGAACCATTGTTTCACACACATTGCACTTTGCGTGGCTACTTTTCGGCGTCTCAACTGAAAAGAAATCCTTACTTGAGAAGCCATGCTGTGCCGCTCACAACCAAAACACCCCTCTCCCTCTGTTCTGCCAGCGTGCTTGCACTGCGCTGTGTGTCACGCAGTAGTGCAATTCTGATGCGGAGGACGTGTACACCACACACTCACTTCCTTGCGACGTCCGACGTCGTGTCCGGCGATAAACAAATTATAGCCTAGCCCAAAGTACGGAGTAGCTCCGATACTTGCCGATACGTAAATTAATTCAGATCGGCACCCGATACCGATACTATATCGGTATCGGCCCAACACTAATTCAGATCACGAAACCCTTGAAGAAGTTGTTTTGAAAGACTGCTCAAATGATGTTTACTGTCCTGTTGTGATGTTGGCTGCTCCTTAGGTGCAGATATTTTTTCAGGGAAACTTTTGTGAAAATATTTTCAGTTTGTTCTATTGTGGCAAAGCTTTGAACAAAGCTTGTTGTACTACCATCCTTCATGTATGCCAAAATTCATATCAAAATTTAATTGTGAGATTGGCATTAATCATAAGCCACAGGGGAATGTAGAGTTTTCCCTTCCATCTTGTTATAAAAAGGAAGTATACTATCTTGTACTTTAACAGAAAAACTCCGATTGTAGGTCCATACGTACACGGGTTAGAAAAATAAAAGTTAACACATGACTACACAACGTTTTACAGAAGGAAATGAGAACCCTTGTAAACCTTTCTTATTTACAACTTTGGTCGAGTTGTAGAGACTCGTTCAAAGGCTGGTCATTTACAACCTTTATGATGGTTTCTGGCAGTGCGAAATAAATAGAGTTTTAAACATCTTAATCTGTTGTTACAGTAACGGCATCAACAAACAATGCAGTAAAAACAGAGTGCAGGTAATTAAAGAGCCATGCAGCAACAATGGAAAGAGGGGAAGGGTGCACAAAGCCAACAGTCTCCTCATCCCAGGTGAATTATGGAGCTGAGGCAGTGGGCTGAGGTCAGGGGAGCTAATGGTTTTGTCAGGGCTTGTCCCAACTCGGCATACTTTCATCCCAGAAGATAACCTCCGGCTCTTTAGCGTCACCCCACCACTGGGTTCAAACCTCAGGAGGCTGATTGAGGTGTGAAAGGAAAACTAGGGCTTTTATTGAGAAGCCACAGATCATTTGGAGCGCTGACAGCTGACCGAGTAATTGCCTCTTTTTGTTGAGTGAATCACCCCTCCCACCACCACCTCAAATTTTCCAAATTCCTGGTTTTAATACCTGGAAAATGCAGATGCAACCAAGGACACTTTAACAAGTTTTCAGGAACTGATACTTGTTATTTTCCATTATTTCAGACTCTTGAGTGGTCCTATGCCAAAATACTTTACTCCCTGTGACAGATATACTGTAAGTAGATAATGAGATGGGTATGAACAGAAAGATACCACGTAGTTCACAGAGTCACATCAGATGAGACGCTTATTTTGTAGCATGCGAATAATCAGTGGATGAAAGAAAAACAGCTTTCTTGTCAATAAGTAGGTTAAAGGAAAAAAACAACAATGAAGCCGAACTTCATGTACTGTGCCAAAAAAAAATGGTTGGTAACACAGATTATTTACTCCATGGTGTAACAACTCCTCATTCCTCTCAGCCCCTGGGTCACCTGTGGTCTTTCATGATAGGAAAATTAAACATTTTGCTTGGAACAGGCACATGTTAATAAGTGTTTTTGTGTCTTGATATGTTGAAGTTGGCAAGATAGAACCCCAAAATAAAAAAATGAGGCTTAAAAGGACACTTTACCTCTAGCATTGTTTTAATTATGTGCAAACATTTCTATATACTTTTACAAACAATTCAACTCCCAGGCATAGAGTTATTGAGTTTATGAGGTCTAGCTGGTGTAATTTAGGATTGATTTATTTGTATTGGAACAATTGTCGTCTTGTATTAGCAGCTTGTCTTTGAATTTCAGTGCAAATCTTAGCCCAGTCATCCAGGGAAAGACTTTTAAGATCCATGATTTGACTGTTGGTGAGCTCTTCACTCATCGACCCCCCAGAGGCTGAAATCTACCAGGCTGACTGCATGTCTTTTAGTTTTTGCTGGATCAGTAAAAGAAAATCTTTGTGGTGAGGTTGATTATTCAAATCACCACGTTGTCATAGTAATGTATCAAGTAGTCACTTGTAGTATTAATAAATGGAGCTGGACTGGAAGCTCAAAACCTGCAGACTCTTGAGTGTCCATGAGAAACCCAATGAAATGTCTTGTTCATCTCGGTAGAATCAAGAGAATTTTCTGTTCTCAGTTGTCTTCGTGATCTGTATTCATGATATTACATGATTGTTTTCTTATGATGCTTTAGTTTGGTTGATATTGAGGCTGAGAGTTGTTTATGTATTTTCATTTCCAGGAGAGTGGCTGAGCTCAAATCTGCACTGTGACTGTTTGCTAAAAGGCTTCACGTCTTTGCTTGAGTCTTGATCAATCAAAGAATAGTTTGACTTTGCATTTTTTTAGTGACCAATTAGCTGGTACATCAGATGGTCTTCCAGTTGGCTACCTTCTGTACACAATTTAAGGTGGAAACAAGGCATTAGTCTATCAGCAGATAGACACAAATTGCAGGTTGCCTCCCACTTTTAGCCTCCTCTATCACTCTGTATGGTCCACGATTAGTTTGTCTTTTCTTGGCAAATGTAAAGTCACAAATTAAAGGCTTAATCCAGAATGATCTAATCTGATTTCAGATTCCTTCTTCCCCTCTTCAACAACAAAGCTTCAAAATTTGATTAAATCTGATAACAATAATCCAATCAGGTTACCTGTGAACAATTGGCCTTTTGGGTTGCAGAGTGTAAGGAGTGAAGGGACCTGAAGGTGTCTGTATTTCTTCAGGACATACTCATCTTCTTGGATATACAGTTTACTGATATTACAAGAATGTTGTGCTGTTGTGCTCAAAGATCAGACACCAATGATTTATGGAATATGTTCCAAAACATAACTTTGCAAGGTGCTTGACCTTCCTTGTTTTGTAAAAGCAGCTGGTGAACTGATGAAATCTCACATTTTATTTTCTGAAGCAAGGCATTGATATTCTGTAAACATAGCTATTTTCACTTTTTTTTTAAACTGAAATATGATTCGAAATCTAGAACGGTTTTTCACGTCACACGTCATTTTTTCTTTTTTTAAAAAAATCAAAACAGCCTTAAGCTAAAAATCACCATGATACGATTTTCAGAGACTGATCTCTAAAATCTGGACACATGGATGTACAGCATGTGAATTTATATCCTTTAATTTAGTGTCATCTTCGAGCTCTTTGACAGTGTGAGACAAAAGCAGCTTTCAAATCGTTGTAAATATGTTCCAGCCCCCATCACTTTGCCTGGTGTTGCTTTCCCCTTGACGCTTTTAGTCCATCAATATAACACAAAAGAGAAAAAAAGTGTTAGTGTGAGTGAATGACAAGATGTGGCTTCTGAGTGTGTGAGTGGCTTGAAGCTTGCACAAGGAGTGTCAGAGTCTATTCACAATGCAGCTGAGGTGTTCACTCCTCACAATTACAGAAATTTCCTTTCCAGTGAAAGGAAGAATCTCCCTGGATGTAACAATAGCAGAAGGTTAGATTTTGCTGTCTTGGATTAATTTCTGCTACATTTTCAAAACCAAGAAGCGTTGCAGAGGAAAAGCTGTGAATCACATGTTGGAGTTGTAAAAGCTTGTTAGTCTGCGAAGGGAAGGCAGCTACAAGGAAAACATGTCTCAGGTTTATATCAGAAAACCCAATCAAGAGAGCAACAAACAACTTTTGTGCAGTAATGAGCTCATTTTGTGTCTGTACACATGTATTTGACAGTGTATGGAAGCAAGTCTAATGTCCTCGTTTGCAATCCAGACTGAGTTCAGTGTAATGAAAAATCAAATTCTTCAAAGTTGCAGACATTTTCAGACCTTCATATAATCTGTAGATAAACACCTCACCCTTAACTAGATGTTTTTCAAGTCTTATATTTTCAACACTTGTTAAACTAACTGTTAGAATCACACTCACTATATAATTTCTTCAACCAAGAACATCCATTATAAACAAATGTGAGCGGTAACTCAGTTTAATGTGCCCTAGAATAAGAAGATAAAGGACCAAATAAAGGATGAGAAAACTATGATCTTCAACAGAGTAGATTCCATTTAGTCGAAAGAAAATGCAAAGAGATGTTGAATTTGTCTGGTCAGCTCAACAAAATTTGGAGGACTTTGGAGTCAGCAGGCTGGGGTCGAATTGGCTCATCAGACTCAGATGTGTTTGTACAGACTGGTCGATGCCAGTTTCCATGAGGGTTGACAACCATTGTTGAAGATTAGAGCTGATCGGAAATGTAATTTTGAAAATTCTTCACAATTTGGTTCAAAACTAAATGCAATGCTTAATTACGATATGCATTATTATGGTAACCCTAAACTTACAAAGTAAGACTGGAGGTATAGATGAGGAAAAAACGACACATTAGCTCTTATCTCACAGTTACTTGCAGCCTGTACCAACCATACGCTTCTAAATGTTTTTGTAATAATCTAGAAATTTCTGAAATTTGACTCATCCCATTACGTGTCCCACCTGTTGCATGTTATATACTTCATCACCTAGTCACTTTTAAGAAATTTACCCACTGATGTGTGTACATATCACGCTACCTCAGCTACCTACCATCCCAACTCTCAAAATTAAAGGGAATTTTAGCCATTTTGTGTATGTATTGGCTGTCAAACATGTCACCTGAGTTTGCAGCATATCCCCCCTGAACTAAAAAAATCTGAAGCCTGAGCTTCATTTGGGTGCTTGAAAAAGAGTTGAAAACATGGACACCAAACCCAGGTTCCTTCATTCATTGTCTGATAACAAAAGATCCTTCTTTTGTTCATTCATGATGATGACATATGAAATGGTGACTTAATCTGTAACCCTCAGTGTAGCCAGATTAGATAGGTTTTCACCCAATTGGGATTTTTTTTTAACACTTTGGGCTGGAAAAAATAGCAAAATGGTCCTGGTAGATAAAATTTGGCTGCTTTTGGTGGGTTTCTAAGAAATGTGAACAAAACAGTTGTCATTATGCAGGCAAAAATCTGTAATTGTCATTGGTTAATCAAGTAACACTGTAAAATGAAATTGGTCAGGGATGGTCATCAGCCACTTTCCCAAAATCCCCTGTAATTGTGTAGGAAATTCGACTCCTCCATGTATTAGCCTGCTGACCTGACTTTCATTGACTGTACATAGTTGTTTGTGTTCTTAAGTTAATACCTGTGGCTGATTTATTAACCTTTTTCTTTGTTCATTTAGTGCAGATGTGCACTAGAGACAGGCTCCTCATTATGCATGTATTAGTTTTATGGTTTTAACATGAGTTTCTAGAGAGGTTGAGATCTGGGCTGATTTTTACTGAGGTGGGTGGGTTTTATGTTGTGTTTGGGCTGGAAACTGTCAACCAGATCTGTCAACCCTCGCAGCCCTCATCATTTAGATTTCAGTCCTGGATGATAAGACCATACCTTGCAAAATGTAACACAGAAAGAGCATCTGGTGTTTCATGCTTGTAGTGTACCTAAACATTTTACATTTGCTGCGTTGTCTACTTTTGTATGATGTAATCAGAAAATACAACCCAGCTTTTCTGTAATGTATCCCTTCTAGCCATTCAACCTTCGAGCAAAGAAAGGCAAGTTCATTATTCAAATGCTGTCTGGAGTATGGCAGTAATCATTAACCTCAGCAATGAAAACATTGTGTTTTCTGTGTGTGCTTCACAATGAGAGCCACCTTTCCACCTGTGTTTGGGAAAATTAAACAAATTTAACAAAAAGCAACACCAGAAACTTCTTGGCTCATGTTAACAGAAACTTTCTACTGCTCATGCAGGAATGACAGAGAGAGTGACGTTCATTTTGAAAGTAATACATCCATCTATCATTAATCAATGGTTTACTGTCTGTGTCCCTTTGATGGTTACAGATGTTTTTGAGACTTAATCAGCACAGAAAAGGAGCTGTTAAAATTAACTTTTTTAAAAGTGAAATAACACAGGAGAAATAGGTCATTGGTTGCTTCTTAGGGTTGAGGAATCTTTTAAACTTATAGCTTATTTATTTCCCAGAGAACTGATATACTGCGGACATTTTTAAAAATTTGTGAAACTGTGTCTTGCAGAATTAGAGCAAAATGACTGACAATGAAGACATTAGCTCCCTAGTGAAGGAAAATCTTGATCATATGTAATTTATCAACAAATTTATCCTGGAAAATATACGTTTAAGACTTAATAAGAGAATATGATATAGCAAAGGGGGCTGTCAGTGCAGTCACATGGCTGATTACCATGCAGGAGCCTGTGAAGTGGAACAGCTTGTACCAAACAATTTAATGTGTTTTTGAGTAAATTAAAGCCTCAGCAGGTCAGTGTACTGTGTGACTGTTAGAAAACAAGAGGACATTTTCCCCCGGCCATGGAGCACATTTATTTTGGGAGTGGTCCAGGAGACTGTTGGACTACTTGGCGCGGTGAAGCGTGTTGGAATAGATGAGAGTCAGGGTCTAAAGCAGCAGCAGACTTTGGCCCAACACATGAGGAAATGTCTGCTAACTGGGAGGACTGCATGTGGCTGGCGGGAGCCCTCTGACATACACTGCAATGGAAATTATGCTAGGTTTTTTTTCATGGTGCAGGCATTAGGGTGTGGGTGGTAGAGGGAAAGTTGTGGGTGGAAAGACATTACTTTTTTTCTGACAAAGGTTTCAGGTTTGATTCTTGTTTACCACAGAAAATGTCCCTTTGTGATTTTTCATGGTTGTGAGAGAAAGGAGGATGACAGGCACCAAATACTGTTGCTCATTGATCCTGGCACTAGTGCAGTGGGAAGACACAGCTCATGGGGGCACCTGCCCTTGTACCTTTACAAAAACCTTCACCACTGAAAAAGAAATTTCCTCCTTCTATTCTTCCTCTGACACAGGCAGTCGCTAAAATCAGCTTCCTACACTGCAAAAACAGAAATCTAATTAAGTCATTATGTCTTATTTGTAGTAAAAATGTCTTATTGTTCTTAGTTTGAGCCACATTCACTAGACCAGGTCATAAAAATGTTTTATTTCAAGTTTCTTTAAGACAAAAATGAGGTGTACATTGCTTGTAACAAATCAAAAAAATCTGCCAATGGGATAAGACAAATTCGCCCGGGAAGTTTCTTGAAATTAGAAAGATGTCTTAAAACAAGAATCTTTTATCTTATCCCATTGGCAGATTTATTTTACTTGTTACAAGCAATTGATGCCTCATTTTTGTCTTTAAAAAACTTGAATTGAGACATTTTAATGACCTTGTCTAGTAAATGTGGCTCAAATCAAGAATAGTAAGACAAATTTTACTAAAAATAAGACATAATGACTTGCTTAGATTTCAGTTTTTGCAGTGTAAAACTAAAGATTCAGTTTAGCTTATCAGTTAGTGCAAATGCTCGATGACCAAAGTTTAACAAAATTCAACCTCTGACCACAACACCTTGTTTCATGTCATCCTCCTCCCTCTCACCCCCACACGTCCAGTCTCTTCAGTTATTAAAATAAGTCAAGCACTGCAAATATTGGTCTCAAATGTTAGATTCAAAGTGATTTAGGCACAGTTTTTGAAAGCTCCCAGATACTTGGCAAGAATAAGTTTTGGAGAACTATTTTTTGTCTTGTTGATGCTCTGATTTAAGGGAGGAGTAATGCTGCTTGGGGTAATGCAACTGTTTGTATTTTTCCAATCAATATTTTCCTCTTTTTTATGCTAGTTTTACACCTTTGCTGTCTCTGGTACATTTAGCATATATGAGTATCCTTCAAAAGATTAACACAAAAAATCACGGAGCATTTCGGACTGAATATCATTAAAGTCCTGTTATATATTCTTAAAAATGATATAAATATCATTAATGATGATATATGTTCCACATTTCTCTTTTTAACAGACATCATTTGTCTGTAACAAAAGCAATAAGCAGCTACGTTTTAAGCTTGCTACATCAGCCATTGTGAAATAATGATGAATGTCAGAGAAATACAATTTATGCTGCTCTCCCTTAAATTTCCCAACAACCCGCTGCTGATTTTCTAGAACTCAACATAACTGAGGTTTAAAAATGTCAACACAGAGCTGGCTGAAAGGACATTTTCTGATTTGGAGGAGCTGCAGCAAAATCAAAGAGTTCATGTTTTTGCAGAGCAGCTAGTTTAACCCCGTCCACTCATAGCAAACTCTTTCTCTGCTTTTCCTCAACTGTCCAGTGAGTTTCCAGTTAACCTTGTGCTGTAGCGCTTCAGCAGTTATGTGTATGCAGTCTATGGCTGTTGGAGAAGTCAGTCTGTTTCCTTATATACAGGCTCCATAACAGCTGGCATTTATTTGTGTTGTCATACCCTGTGTTTAATGTTTGAATAATCACTTTTGGATCAGTGCAAAAGTTAAAGACAAAATTCTCCATAAGCAGACGTCAAATCAAAACAGTTTGTCAAGTCCCACTGCACAAATGATCAAGGCCTTTCAATCTTGTTCCTTTAAAATAAGTGGGAAAAACTCTGGTACTGATTACTTTAAGCTGTTTCTGATTTAAAAACATGCTTATTCTAATGGTCATTTCTATCTTATCAAGATCAGCATCTGATTTTTTTTTCTTCTCCCCACAGTCGTATACATCTGTGGCCCTCTGGACACTTTCCTGAACATCATGAAACTGTTTCAAAGTGAGATTCCTGATCCAGAAAACTACGCCATTTTCTACCTGGATGTTTTTGCTGAGAGTTTGACGGATCGTAAACCATGGCAAAACTCTGACACTGACTGGGCTGATCCCATTGACGTCTTTAAGGTATGAAAAACATATGTTCATCAATCCATCCATTATCTGTTTATCCTATTCAAAGTCACACGTGGCTCATTGGAGCTCATTGGGTGAGCCTTCCAAGTGAGTCATTGGGTTAACAAATACAAACAACCTCTCAGGGTCACAGGGGGCTGCAGCCAGTCTTAGCTTTCCTGGCACAAGGTGGGGTACAGATTACCCGTCTATCACATAGACAAACATCCATTCACGCACACACACCCAGGCTCAATTTAGAGAGAGATTCTGAACTGTGGAAGAAGCTGGAGGACCAAAGAGAAACCACACATGCATCGGTTAAAATTTAAAACTCAACACAGAAGGGCTCCTGAATCAAACCAGTCACTTATTTCTCATTCACATTTTGAAAAAACTCAGAGCTGTCCAGATCCCTGCTCTTCTCAGCTTTATCTTCCTTTTAACCATCTCATGCACTATGCTTTTTCTCCCCCTTCATATCACACAAGAATATAAACCAAGAGCCAAAACCACAACCACACTTATTTGATGGATGGTTAAAGAAAACATGGCTTAAAGAACAAGAGGATAATACTTTAATTTTTTCGATTTGGCTTTCACAAGGAAACAAAAATAAAAAGTCTTCATTGAAAGCTGTTTCCCAGAAGTCCCACCTCTGACTCATCGGCCTCCGGTCAAGGATTTGGAGGATAAGTAGCTAATGATTAGAGTCACACGCTGATGGAGCTCATACTCACTGGACCAACATGTTTGGATTTCATTCACTGTAATCCTCCTAAAACCATGTTCAAGACAAGATCAAACCATCTAAACAACAATAACACACATACATTATATCATTTCAAGACATCTTTACTGAACTTATGAAACACATGACCTAGTTGACTTTTTTTGAGTGCTACAGCCTGCAGATGAACATACATGCACATGTGAGCTCTCAGTGTTCAGGAGAAGGCTTCACTCGTTTAGATCTCCACTTTTGATAAACTATTTTCAGATGTAGATTTATAAAATGTGAACTGTCACTGTTTCACCCACATTGTAGTTACAGACTAGAAATTATACGAGACCAAAACCACCACTTGGGATGAGGAATAGATGTTCCTGACAACTGATATTTAATTTGTCATCTTTATTCATTTTCTCTCCAAATCCCATCATCATTATCAGACTGTGCTTATTAACTTTGACAGAGCTAAGTCTTCAAATCCTGCAGGAAGTGACATTTGATTCAAATACTTTAAGAATTAGTGGTGTTTTTGTAATTATCACTGGTTTTGTTGAGTTTCTAAGAACAAGTTAATGTCAGATGAAGCTTAAATGTTCATGTAATGTGTGTAGTATATAAGAAAAGTGCACAGACACTCACACTGACTATCTTTGGAGGACATATCACCTTTGCGAGAAAGTGGACAAACTGAGTCACAGAGGAAAAGATCCCCTATACCCTTTTACCACTTAGAGAGGTGAAATTCTTACATGACATTAAAAAATCTGTTTCCACAGGAAGCCATTTTACCAAACAAATTAGTGTTCTGAGACATCAGAATGGGTGCAGACTGTGTCGTTTGTGGGCTAGTTGATCTCCCTAAATGCCAAGCCAGCTTTCGGTAATTATCTCTAGTTTAGCATTCACAAAGTTTTAAAGGAGAGCATGTGTCTGATTATAAATAAGGTTTAATGCTAAATTAATTATGTCAAGGTCTCCCATAGTGGACTAGCATATGTTCACTACAGGCCTTAAAAATGGAAACGGATGGGAAGTATATCACCTTTGACTTTATATTTGGACTTTGAGGTTACTGTTTGTTTTAACCTTTATTTAACCAGATAAATAACCTATTGAGACCAGGATCTCTTTTGCAAGGGTGACCGTAACACACATCATAAAAAGCCATACATGACCACAAGACAGTTAGGTGTTCTGAGAATTTGGGCTCCACTGTAAGAGATTATCTTGTTTCCTATTTGACTGAGACAATTGAGTGTCCTTAAAACCCCTTTGAAAGTGAACCCCCCAGAAAAATCTGTTCAAACAACTACGTAGCTGAAAAAATCAGCTTCTGTCACACACTCATACAGGTATAATCACAGTAATTCTGTGTGCTCATGAGGTATAAAACATTATTTTCTGCTTTGTGAAGGTGATATTGGAGTGCTGAAATGATACATGAATTATAAACATTCTTTTGCATCAGAATCAGATCTCAAATCTGTTAGTGTGAACTGCTCCTAAGCTTTGCTAAAGTGTAAAACTTTGGCGTTTATTTCCCTTATCCTGCAAGGTGTTAATTTGTCTTCAAGCGATAATGGAGCTTATTATTGCGATGAGCTTCTTTAAGAGCTGTAATTGCTTTGGGAAGCTTAAAGTTGGGCTTTGTTACGTGAAAAAGGATATATAGCTCTGTTTGTTCGGATCAAAGCTGATTCAAAGAAATGTGTGAATGTTGTTTTTGTGTAAAGGTCATTTTCTGACTGAAAACAACTGACTGACCATCTCATACTCATTCAAACATCTCAACAGACATAAAATGAATTTGTTACAGTGTATGTGGTGTTCCAACAGTCTTTAACCAACATTTTCTAAACATCATAAAAGAAATGGTAACGCTGCTTCCCTGTCACCTTCTATTTTTAAGGACCAAAAAGGCCTTTTTATCTGTCCATGGAACATGTTACATAAAAACATAATGTAGCCTTGACTAAAGCAAATCAACATTTTGTCTCTCCCTTTTTTAAAGGCCACATTTTTTTTTTGAAATTTGCAATTAAATCATTAAATTTCATTTGGGGGTCATCAAAATATAATGGAGGGAAGAGTGCCTCAGCTTTGCCGATTTCTCTTAACCCAATCAAAAATGCTTTTAAAATCAGATACTTTGTAAATATTCAAATGAAAAGTGCATTTTGAATTTGATGCCTGCAGCACCTTCCTAAAAAGCCAGGACAGGGGCATGTTCACCATGTATGTGTGTTACATCATCTTTCCTTTTACCAACACTCAATTAGTGTTTGGGAACTGAGGACACTAATTGTTGAAGCTTTGGAGCTGGAATGCTTTCTAATTCTTACTTGATGTACAACTTCAGTGCACAGTCCCAGAGTCTCTGTTGCTGTATTCTGCACTTCATAATGAGCTACACATTTTCACTGGTCGGCCCCCTCTGTGTCTCCTCTAGTCTGTTTTCGTCATAACCTACCGGCCCCCTGATAATCCGGAGTACGTAGAATTCCAGAGGAGGCTTCATGCCAAAGCCCTGAAGGATTTCGGTGTGCAGTTGGAGCCATCGTTGGTGAGTTACAGCCTGTAAAAACGTCATGTGTTCTCAGCAGCATCACAACCTCTTTAATCTTTTATTAGATATTACATGGAGAAAAACTCCCACTGTTCTGTGTAAATGTCAGCTGTTAATGATAAATGATGTCGATAATGATATAACCAATTAATAGTCTCTCTTTTATTACTGCCTTTAACTCAGTCGGCACTTTAATTGTCATATTTATATGATTTTGTTAGCACGCTCTTGTTGTCATGTTGGCTCTAGAACAGGAGTTTCCTCTATTTATATGCTAAGTGTTTTTATTATTCCATGATTAAGATCCTTAATCATTACCGTGTGTTGCACAATCTAGCATGTTGTTAATAATTCAAACAAACAAACCTTTCCTCCTGCAGATGGACTACATCGCTGGCAGCTTCTATGATGGTTTTGTGCTGTATGCCAAAGCCTTAGAGGAGACGCTGGCAGAGGGTGGAGCCCAGAATGACGGCATTAACATCACAATGAGGACGCAGAACCGCAGGTTTTGGGGTGAGCAAATGTTGATAAGTTTGTGAGTGAACTGTGGTAACAGAACAAACAGCTTTATTATGTGGTAGCTTGGAAAATTTCCATGACATCAAGTTATTAACTTTGTGAGGTGTATTCTAGTTTTTAATACATATTACATGTGGAAATTTACCTGGTGTAGGTGTCTTTTTCATCCAAAAAGGCCTGGCAGGTTGTAAGCTCTAGAGTCTGATGCTGCCTTAAAAGGTGAAGTAGAGGTTGTGCAGCGCATCAACTTTTTCAGTCAAATGTCAGAATTTGAGTAAATTACAGACTTGACTTATCCGATGTGAATACGCTGCAGCAAACACTGAATTCAGGGGTCCTTCACAAACCAGACGTCTGCAAGTTAAACAGATTATGGGGAAATAGTATTTAAGGCCTTGTTCTGCATTTTTGGCAGTGATGTGTAATAAAAAATAAAAATAGAATCATATACATTCACAAGTCCTGAAGTTCAAACCACCTTCAAGAATAAAATGTAAAGAAATGTTCAAAAGAAAATTTACTGTCAAGATAGACATGTGGGCTTCGATGGTAAAGCACATTCCAAGGCATTTCTATGTAAAAGACTCTGGGGATCAAACCTTTCAGTTACATTTTTCTCGATTGTTTACACACAATTTCTGAAAGCATGCCTCGTACTCTCAGAACTCTACTCACAGTTAAGAAAAATACACACACAATGTGAAAAACTAATCAATTCTACTGCGTAAAGAAACTTAACATTCAAAACAATGTTATTTTGAGGCAAAATTTTATTTCCAAATGACACACGCAAACTACCATATGAATAAACATCTATAAGAGCCAGTTGAACACTGATGAATGAAAAACACTTTTTCTCCATTCATCACAACAACTCAAGACTTTTTTTGTTCAGTGTTGCACTAACTACAGACTGTACATACAAAAATGTGTTGTGAAATATTTCAGAATATTGTTTTGATACTCAGGACACAGTAATACATGGTAACGAATACATTTTTTCCTCAAAAAACTGAACACAGTGTACAGCCCAACAAACACAAAGTTGCACACACAGGGGTTTACAACCAGAACAACAAAGGAATTTACTGTATACAGTTACAGTTGAAAAAAACCCCACAAAACCATCTCCACCGCCCCAGAAAATTTTGACAGACATTTAGCTAAAAGCTATATCTGCCTCTCACATAAAAGGGAGTAGTGTTCGACTGTAAACGTGGAGTGAGTTTAAGTGACTGACCCAGCTGGCTTTTGTTGCAAAGCACCATTGACCCTAAAATGAGATTAAAATATACCCTTTCAGCTCAATAATTACAGCATCACTGAACAGTTATCACACAACACTACAGTTAATAGGCCATTTGATGCTCGACGTGAGTGCTCGCTCACTTTCTTTTCTACTTTTCTCGTTTTTTTTCATCTGCTCTCATATCTTTCTGGAGGAAAGAGTCAGAATGATGAGATTCCGTTGCTTTAGCTTATAAGAGTTGTTTTGCTCAAAATGATTAGATAAAGACGGCACAAAGAGGCACATGTCCAGAATACTTTAAAATCTTTAAAATCATGGAACAAAGTTTTTTTCAAATGTCTTATTCTGGTTTCTTACTTCTGTCTATTTCAAAGAAGGAAATAAGCCTTGAAGTGATATAGCTGTCTTAATTTTTATCGTGATGTAAAGATAAAAATTCAGTGAGCCTTTTTGATGCTTCTACATTCATGTTACCTCTCAAAAGCAATTTTCAACAGTTGTGCTTGTTCCTTTGAAAACTACAGCATCAAAACAGGAGAAAATAGGAAGAGATTTGCCTCAGTCACTTTAAACCAAACTATTATACAAATGCAGACCATCATTTCAGAATGGCAAAAGGGCTATAGTAATAGAGAGGGACAAGGACTAGTGTTTTTGATTCAAACACTCAGAAATACCAGAAAAACTCTGTGGCTCTTATGATGACTCATCTGAATTTGAAAGGGGAAAGATGAAATGGGTACTTGAGAGTTTGTAGTAGTACCATATATAATGGTACCCAGTCTGAATCAGACCCTTATTCTGAACAATGTTTGTGTTTTACAGGAGTCACAGGACTTGTTTCGACAGACCACAAAAATGCCAGAGATATAGACTTGAACCTGTGGGCCATGACGGACCAGGAGACAGGAGAGTACGGGGTAGGTCATGTTCTGCTATCTTTGGTTTTTGATCTCTTTGTCATCTTTTTACCGAAGCAGAAGACATGAAACAAGATTTATTGAATTAGTTGTCTGGGGGCTTTGGAAGATGAGTAGGGCACAACAAAAAGACTCATGATCATAGTTTTGTTTGCCCTGAGAGATTACCCTTACTTAGTTATAAGATTTAGAACATAGATTGGCTGGATAGACCAAAACATGTGATAACACTTAATTGGATTGGATTTTGCTAAACACCCTCAGGTGCAAAGATAGATGTTGTAACAATGCATACAGGGAGGGATGGATTGTGTGCTGCGGCTGTTTGTAAGCTGATTTGGCACTGAGATGCTTTTTGTTGGGCATGGACTGGACTGATAAGCAAATGAGGAAGGACTTTTTTTTTATATAGTCTTTGTTTTTGCAGCTACAACCCTGTACTCTTTATTCCTTTTTTGTTTGCTTTTTGGTATTAATACTTTTCTGTCTAAATAGGAACACAGTTTCTTCAAAAACATTCTTTGAGGACCCTTAAGAATCAAAAGATTAGTGCTCCTATCATGAGACATAATTCTTATGATTTATGTTCATTGGGAATGTTGTAATGTGTAAATAAAGTATATGATATTGCTATGTTGAGAAAATCTTTCAAAGAAGCCACAAAAAATTGCAAAACTGACAGCCTTAGTAGTGATTAAAATTAATGCTAATTTTCCAATACTGAAATAAATTCACACAGCTCTCCATGAAACTAGTGATGGGGTACAAAACCCGATTTTATTAGGGCCCAATTCAGATTTTTCTAAACCTGGAGATCAGATCAATATTTGAGCTTGATACTCCCATTGAGTCCACTACTTCCTATTGAAGACACTACTTTGCTTCGAGTGAACTCAGGTCATTCAAACCGAAGCGATTGTGCACCACTGTTTGTTCAATAGTTATTTTCCAGATATTTGCTGTGAGGGCTTCGGGAAAGCAAGCATTAGTACAAGAGCTTCCCCTAAACTTTTGCTTGCCACTGTCATGATGAACCAATTATGTTTCAGTCTCTGTTTGTTTTGGGAAAATTAATGGAAAGAAGGTTTACGTTTTAACACTACTTTTCTGTGCAAGCAACTTTTTACCAGATAAAACGTGCCAAGGTAATGTTTTTGTAGCGCTGTTGTTTGAAACATGATAACAAGTAAACTTTGTGAACTTGTACCATTTAGCACCGTTATTTTGCTAACAAATAACAGAAAAGTATCAAAACTGGTATTGATAAGGACTTGAATCATCAAGGATTAACATCAAGGGTATCGGTATCAGTGTCAATAAAAATTAATGGTCCCCATCACCTCATAAAGCTGATACATTTGAGCCTCTTTCTCCTCGTGACATTTTTATAAAAACAGATCGGTTTTGTCATAGTTTTATCCCAAGTTTCAGTCTGGGCTCGCAAAAACTGAAGTTAAACAAGGAATCTTGTCAACAACCAGTTGGTGTCTTTCTCACTAAACGAGAGGCAGAAAACCACAGAAATAGAAAACACTGAGGGGGCTACAGGGAGTTTGATGTCTCTGCCCACAAACAGGCACTTTATCCTCGTGAACGTAATGCCACAGTTGGACTCTCCTTTGATGAAATCTCACCAGGGGTCAAACTAATAGAAATCCTGCAAGTCACCTCATCTCCAAAAAGTTCAAGTATCTGACAAAACTTAAAGCATATAAGAGTTCCTGTGTAAAGATGTTGAGACTAGAAAATGACAGATACATTGTAAGTCTTATTCACTTCATGTTTTTCTAATGCCTCTAATGCTTTGGCAGAATGTGTGTAGTTTGAAACCACAGTCTTGGTTTGTATTTGGTTGTTGATGCTACAACAGCAAACGAACGTTACTATCTGGACATACTTTTGGTTTGCTAAAATTTCTCTAATGATGAGATGCATAAAACCTCAAATTTCTCTCCTTGTCTGGAGAAAATATTTGTGTATGTTCTGCTCGGTAAACTCTACCATAGACTGCACCAGCATTTTCTCTCTGTCTCTCTCTCTCTCTCTCTCTGAGGATAGAAGAAGTGGGTTAGCTGGATGTGAGTTCAGTAGAAATTTCACGGCGGTCCCCAGAGGCCGTCAGAGTCACTTCCTGGTCTCATTTTATCCCTTGCTTTAATTGGTCGGTTCAAATGGCCTATTGACCCCAGAAACCAGCTGCCTGGTGGCTTCAATGTAGAGAATCTCAGACTACTTAAAATGGTAAATAACTTTAATTTCAAAATCCTCTACACATTAAAAAAGACTCAGGCTTTATCATGAAATGCTTTTTCGTTTATCCCTATCAGACTTATGAATATTATATATTTATATTATAAATCATTTCTAATAGGTTGGCTCTGATTATATCCTTAATAATTTCATACTGCCTGTTAGCAGTTTTCCAGAGTGCTTTGGAATCTGTCAAATATTTTTTTATTCTTTTACGGACATAATCTTAATGGTCATTATAGAATAACATCTTCTAAGAAAAGCCTGGGGTCTACACAACCTATAATACATTTCAACCACTAATGGTTGGTCACATATTTCTGAGTGTTGTAGCTGTTGTGGCTCATGTGGGCTTCCTATGCGTTGTTGGTGTGTGAACATTGCATGTGTATGGGTGTTCCCAATATCTAGAATAGTCTAAAGGGCATAAAATAACTAGATTAAACACATGATGAAGTGAATTGTTGAAGAAGATCACTTGGAAGTGCTGAGCTATAAAACATGGCCCCCAAACTGAAAAAACCTGGGGCTATTTCTGACGTCGCACCACCCTACCCCTTCACCCATCCCAGCTTGCATTGTTTTGACGACCTCCTGTCGGGGGCTGATGGCCCTTAAGGTTTTTGCAAGGGAGGACACAACATGCAGGGAGCATGGGTCAAACACATAAAAACTCCTCCGGCCTGTTAGAAACACAGGAATCGAGTTTCACAGCAGGACAGCACATGCTGTTCATGGGGCTATACCGTCAAAATAAAACTCGCAGACAAACAAGCTGCACAGGATGTTTGTGAAATGTTCAGGAGCTGTTTTCCACCTGTGTTGTTGTCTACATCGGTGTTTCTCAACCTTGCCTGGAATCCAAACGGGGTCACATGAAATGTCCGGGAATTGTTAAAAAAACACTGATAAAAATATTTTCCTCTGAGATCATTATTCTCTTTAAAGTAAAACACAGCATGCTCAGGCCAGGAATTTTGATATTAAGACTTTTAATTTACAAAAAATCTAGAAAACCAACGTTAAACTTCCCTTTAAAAGCAACCAGAAAGACCTACAGCATTAAAATAGAGTATTTGGAAAATTGGCAAAAATAATTTATTTTCATGGATTGAAATTTAGGAGGCAGAGGTTGGGACAGCCACCTCCTAATACAAAGAGACATATGAAAGATGATTTTTATACATTTATTTAATTGAATATCAACGAATGTCTCGTGATAAAATAGATCATAACATGATATTTGTATGTATGCAAAGTCTGAACATTTTATTGTTATTTTAAATATGATCATTATTGAGGGACTGCAATTGGCCTACTTCTTTAGAGTGCCACATGTAGGTATCAACACAGAAGTAGCTATGGAGGTGCATTAGGATCTTGGTCAAAGAGTTTTGGTCAAAGAGTTTTGGTTCACTGAATATCTTCTTTATGACCAGCCAATCAAAGTACAGTGAGACAGGATCAGGTACAAAACTCTTAGGAGAAATAAAACTATTGAACGTCAGACAGTTACAAAGTCTTACCAAGATCACATTTTGTCAATCCATTCATCCTCATAAAAGGTATTAAGTTGAAGGTAACACCAAGTGAGAGTAGAGTAAATAAACAACAGGTGAAAGTAAGTAAGCGATGATAAATGGGTAGGTAAAAGCATGGCTGTGATTGCTGCCCTGTGTTTGGCGTCATATGTCAACTCTGCATTGTGTTTGAGTATGTATGAGATAAAAGAGGGAGATCCACAGATCTAAATGTGTCAAAAAGAGAAAACATCAAAAGCAACTCTGCAAAAACTGAAATCTAAGCAAATAATTATATCTTATTTTTAGTTAATATCTTTTTTGACTTGATACAAGCCACATTTACTAGAACAATACATAGAATGTCTTGTTTCAAGCTATTTCAAGACAAACAACATGTCTGAATTGTCCTGTTGGCAGATTGTTTTGACTTGGTACAAGCAAATCAGATATCATTTTTGTCTTTTAACATCTTGAAATAAGACTTGCTTCTGGACTTCACTAAAAATAGGACAAAGATGATGTCATTTTTTGCTGTAAACATACCTGGAAGTGAGTGCAAAGAAAT
Organism: Thalassoma bifasciatum; assembly: GCA_008086565.1. NCBI lineage: Eukaryota > Metazoa > Chordata > Actinopteri > Labriformes > Labridae > Thalassoma > Thalassoma bifasciatum. The sequence goes on along the minus strand of RPOG01000495.1, from coordinate 62,575 downwards.
AACCCAAGAATTAATGTTTTTTCTTCATCAGTGTTTTCCTCTGTGTTTGCAGCTTGTTGCGTACTACAATGGAACCACCAAAGACATCATCTGGTCTCAGACAGAGAGGATCCACTGGCCCAGTGGAGGTCCACCTTTGGATAACCCTCCCTGTGTGTTTTCTACTGATGACCCATCCTGCAATGATGGTATGACACCCCTTAATAATCTGTAATGACAATGCTCTTTTCTTAAGGGTCAAATGTACCCACAAGTTTTTATACCTTTTTCTGTAGTGAAGTAACTTAAGAGAAATGATCCTGCTCTTAATGGGAAATTTTCTCCTCCTGACTCTGAGTAAGATTAAATCACTCATTAGCAAGTTATTACAGTTCACTAATAATATATTATCTCTTCATCTGCACAGAGCCTGAGATCCTTTCAGTGATGTTACATGTTGATCAATGGGTTGTTTTCTATCAGCTTTATCCAAGCTCTGAATTAAATAAACAAACCTTAATTTGCTTTTCCTTGGTAGAGTGCAGTTTCAAAGATCAGTACAGAGACGGTAGAAGTTGTGTCCACAGAAATTTTTCCCAGGAGGATGGTTTCAGATGATTAACTGAAGAAGAAACCACAGCAGACATAAATGAATTCTGAAGTGAAGGAGGGATAATGTGAGGACAGAATAAATCTGAAGCTATCTGCAATGAATTTAGGATGATTACAGTGAATCAACATGGACAAACACAAAGAACAGTGACGGCAGAGTTTAATCAATACAGCACAGTAAGGGACAAGGTCAGTTCATTGTGAGCCGCTCCACCATAATCAGAGAGTCAGGAGCTTGCAGCAGTGAATGAATCTGAGATCTGAAGATGAGCAATAACAGCACCATGGTTATCTGCTCCTCTTCCTGTATTTTGTTTTGCTCCAGAAGATGTAATGTACCCTCGTCGATCTGTCTACTTAAAAAGTGAAAGTAAATGAATCCAAACAAGTTTATCCCTTTTTTGCTGACATTTTTCTTTTTTAGGTACCAGGTAAGAACGACAACGGGTTTCATGATCTGTATCCATGGAATATGATTATTATAGAGAACCAAACACTGTGAGATATGGCATCAGAGAAAACAATATTATGATACATGGAATGATTTGATTTGATGTTTTGTGATAGAACAGGATAAGATATAATGGAATACAATAGGATGTGGTATGTTTTGATATGTTAAAAACAGGATACAACACACTATGATACACTACAACGTATACAGAGAAATGATTAATGTTGTTACAAAATTGTATATTGTGATGTGATTTTACACACAAAACTAAAATATGACTGAGTATGTTACTGAACACTTTGATACTGGTGACCTAATGTATGAAGTTAGGTGAGCTTATATGATACAATACGACACAAAATGATATAGTATGGTGTAATATAGTGCTTTTCAATAAGGGCCATTTGAAACATCTGTCTGAACAAAAAAAATTGAGACAGTGTTGCCTGAAACATTTAGCTGACAACACAGTTGTATGAATAGATAAATAACTATATCAAAAGATTAAAATGTAAGATAGAAACATATGTCACTGTCTCTTGGAGCACTCTATGTATTTGTCTCATTCACACTCCAAGTCTGGATATTTTAGATCTGCAGTCAGACATATAAACAACGTATGTTTTATGTCTTCATCAGCATGTGGTTGGGTGTCAGAATGCAGCAAAACTTAAAGCATTCAATTGTACTTTTGGTACAATTGGCTGATTTAGATGTGCTGCAAAGTGATGACACAACATAAAGATAAAATTTAGTGCCCACTTACATTTCTCGTCTTTTGGCTTCAGAGCAACACTCCTTTTCAAATTAATGACATTCATTTTATCCAGAAATGTATTGACGCAACAATCTAAAAGTTACTGAAAATATTCTCTACCAGAAAACCCAAACGATGCATTTCCCCTAAATGCCAAAAGAGGCTCAAAATTAGACAATGATGCAACAAAGCAGACATTAATTCTTGGTGCTGTTGGAAATGATGTATCCTAGATGATGAGCACCAGCTCATCCTCTGATTTACAGCAGGATGTGTAATTAGTCTCAATTAGGGTTTTAATTATATACCAAGAATGTCAGAGCTGTGTAATTGTGCTAAATTGTTGCCGGTATTTGTGGCAAACAGATTGCTAAAGCAGTGCAGCTGTACAGCAGGAAGTCACTGCTGCATTTTTCACAGCAAAGGGCCTTTTTTTCTTCTTCTCAGAGATCTGCATGTGGACATCTGTTAAACGTATGACAGCAACAGACTGTTTAATCCTCCCTCTGTTTCCAGGTCATCTGCCAGTTCTGGGTATTGTTGCTGTGGGATCCGGATTAGCGCTCATCATTTTTGGAATTTCCAGTTTTCTCATTTACAGGTGAGTTTGACTGAGTAGAGGTGATGCTTCCTGTCTGTGCTGCTTTAGCTCAAAGTGTTTAACTGCAGATAAAGTTTTTCCTTTTACTTGTGGACAGACGGAAAGAAGGAGAGAAAATGACTAATTAGGGGGGAGGGGGGGGGGTGAGAGAGCGAATGAGCAAAGGGGAGAGAGCAAGAGGTGTTTGAGACTGGATTCATGGGTCGTGCTTCTATAGGTGCCAAAGTGGTGTTTACAGCATTGTTTCCATGGCAACAACTCAGCAGGTGACAGCATTATAGAAGTGGTGAAGTGCACTTAAGCTGCCAAGTAAACTCATACCACTGTTTCTCACCTAATGATCATTAGTGGGGTCATAAATGTTGTTTTCTTTGCACTCGATTTCAGCTAATCGCCACCCAATTAATTAATCCATTCAACAGACGTCACAGGAAAGATATCAGTCAAATGGGTTTTTTATGTGCTTTTCTTAAGATATTACAATTTTCTTTTTTGGATGTTGAAAATCTCATTGGAAAAAAATGTGTTTTTCCAACTTTGTAAAACAAGGCTGTTTATACAATGTGAAAATGTAACAGTAAAATTCTGACTCCTATGAAGTCATTTCTGCCAAACAAGTTCCCCCTCCAAACTCATAAAACACAGCAGCTATTATTTATTCTGTGTTTCAAATAATGAAGTACTAGATCCTCTCTGTTGTGTCAGATTTGTGCATGTTTTTTGCTCCAGGATCAAACACTAAGTAAAATGCTACCAGTTAGACTTATATAGTAAAGTGGTCAAGTTATTAAACAAGTAATCTCCATGCTTGGGAACATTTGGCATTTAATGAATGCTAGATTTGCAGGGACAATGACTCTGTGTTCACTTGAAGTAACAGTCACACATTGGTTAAGTTTAAAAACCAAAGTAACTCAATAAGTTTAGTTTGATTTTGGTCAAACTGTGTCTTTTACCTGAGGCATGCTCGTAGACTAATTTTGAGGATTGAACCTAGACATTGCTCTTGAGGTATATCTAAAGCTTCATTTTGAAGAAACATCAGTGTATCATTTGTGTGTTCATCCCAAACAGATTAACAGCTTGAGTTAAGATGAATGGGACTGCATAGAAACATTCTATATGATTTTTGCTTTTATATTCATTATTTAAAGGGACTGTGAGGACTTCCTACGCGATTTTCAATAAGTCTCATCTCTAGATATTTGCCTAATCATAATCCCTAATTGAGAAAAAAAAAACCCCAATATTATCAGCTCTAAATAGGGTATTTCTTAATGCTTATTCCTGGTCCCCTTTCTGGACTGGATGGGTCAGACTGGATAGATTGACGGCACACCTAAGTCCCCAATGATAACACTATGCCAGCTGACAAAGTTTGGCAGTGAGAGGAGAGATCTGTGTTTTTTCTCTGTCAATGAAAATGATTTCTGTGATTTATTTAGAAGTAATTATGGGAACAGAAGCTGGACTGTCTGACAGAAAAGAGACAGAATAGAAGAATGCTCAAAAGGAGAGTGATAGAGCACAGGCTAAAGGCTAACACATGAGCAGAAAGCTAAAACACAGGCTAAGCTATTTGTGCAGCAATAATCTGCCGTGGTACAAGTCCTCAGTGTGTTGCTGCAATCCATGATCCACTACTCTGAAACTAAGGTTAGAGGTCACTCGTCCAAAGCAGTTGGCTAAAATAGTGCTCTGCTGGTGATGTGTGATGTGGTTGCCTCTGACATCAGTGTGATTAACTGCACCTATATGCCTAGCTCATGTTAGCTGAAACTGGAGTTACCATAATGATGAACCTTTCTTCATAAAGAACATGGTACTTCTGACTTGTCGACTGAGCTGTGAAAGAGCTTTTGAACAGGAATTGTGTTTCTGAAAAGTGCAGTGGTGCTGCTACTTACCATCACAACAGCATGCAAGCAAAAAAAAGCACATCAGTTTTGGACCTCGACCGCTTCTTGCTTTATGCCCTCCGATATGTAACTACAACCTGAAACGTAGTGAAAAAAAATATGTAAAACCTTGAATATAATAACTGGTTGATGTAACAAAAGCGCTGAGCCCAAATTGTAATTAAAAAATGAAGTAAACACAAATCTAACAAGTTATTTATTTTTGGGCAAACAGTTATTACACCTCTGGTTTTTGTACATATTTTTAGTTACGTTTGGGTTTGTTTGCATATTTTGTGTCATTGTTACATATCGGGCTCTACCACAACCCAATGCTGAGAGCTTTTTCTTTCCGACTTAAATGCAAAGAATTAAATAAAACAACACTTAAGTATCAAAAAACAGCATAAGATTACTGGACATTAGACACTGGAAACTGAAACAGAAATATCAGGTACTACATGTGTAAATGTGATGTAAATGGTTTAGTTAACAATAAAGGGAATTGAGTGTTTGTTATTGTGAAAGTTAGTGTTGGGGTTAATGACAGCCCCTGTGCAATTATGTATCATTTAGATAAAAATAATTACCTGCCACATTTTATAGATACAACTGTGTGCTCAGTGCTTGGCTGTAAAAACAACTTCAGGGGGTTGTTACCGTGTCCCATGTGGCTCTGTCTGCATGTTTACGGCGCGCTGGAACGAGCCTCGTTTAATTACGCAATAAAATAATCATGTGTGCCCAAAGCAGTTAAGCTGCTGGAGGAATTTTCAAATTTCTTGTAGTGCCAGAGGAAAAAATCTTGATTCAAGAAAAAAAAAAGGATTTTAGCCTTCCTTTTTTTGTCCCTTTTCCTTGAGACTCTTTATCATACAAAAAAAAAAAGCTAAATTATGATGAGCTTAACATGAGGAAAAACAATTTATGTGTCAGCTCAAACAAACAGTCTGATCACACTTCTAATACTGATTATTAACACAAAAAAGTGTTAATCACCAGCCACTCACAATGGATTTTGATCAGAAGAATGATGGAGGACAGACGGAGGAGCAGCTTCCCACTTGAGGTAAATCTACTGATCCTGAATCTTAGACTATTGTTAAACTACCAGATAATCTTTATTCTGGAAACATTTATGTTTTGTTTTCTGTTTCTTTCAGCTCACAGTTCATCAGGCACAGCATGGTTTCCTGACTAGCTAGCTAGTTTTTAAAGGACTCTTTGCCAGTAAGTTTTGGGATATATGTTTTTTTATTTGTTGAATCTCTTTTTAAACTGGAAGTGAAATATTTTCCATCTCAAGGCAACAGATATTTCTTTTGTGGGACACACATTGGTCCTCACCCACGATATAACACCCTCTCTTGTAAATGAGATATACTTTGATCCCTTATTTACATAAATGACAGATTAGTGTATGGAGTTTATTTTTTCCACAGAAATCAGGGGTTGTTTTTTCCTTTTTGCTGTTTGCCCTGTAATGGATTTTAATTTGATTTCATTCTCCTTCAAACCATGAAAGTGTAAATGTAAATCTCTTTGTTTAAGACAGCATCAGTTCAGGTGAGCCTTGTTTCTTTAAATCTTTTTGATAACATTTGCTAACGGGTCCCTTCCTCTTTTTCGCAGACACCAGTGGAGCTATGCTGACGGACAGAGAGACACACAGCTGTCTTAAAGGTTCCTGTTTGCTGAGAGGCCTCCAAGTTAGGTCCCTACAAAACACCACTAAATGTTTATAACACTTACGAGTTCTGTCACTGTTTAGGGTAATTTTTAGAGTATCTTTACAATGGGGTCGCTTGAGCTGCATTAAAGAGGGTGCAATTCATAAGACTGATATTTTTGTATTTATTATATAGATATATATATTTTATAAAGAGGTGATAAAAACTATAATTAAAAATATGTGACAGTTGCTATCTTATGTGTGTTGCTGATTACATGTATATTTTTAAAACATTGGTAAAAGGTTTTATACACAGAAATATTTTGTTTTTAACTGCAGAGGTAATGGGAAATTCAAAGTGTTATTGTGGGGAATTATCAGTGGGTTTTTTTTGTTTTTTTTTTTAAGAAAAAGAGATGTATGGGTTGTTGGGCAGATGGTTTTCTCCTCTGACATGTTACATTTTGCACCTCTTCCCTGTGTAAAATGAAAACAATGGAAAATGAGTTTTCAAGTCAATAAAGATGGTGTGCGTTAAATGGTTTGTTTTCTGTGATTTCTTTTAAGTCCTTTTTCCTGCCCCTTCAAAAAAATAGAAGATTCCCCTGAAGCAATCCTCTCCCAGTCTCAGTATGATCCTCAAGTTCTCACCATATCAGTGAAAGAAAATTAACATCTTAGGACTAAGATACAGCCTGAACTATTGAAGTCAGTCAGGACAGAAATGATCCCACATTTTTTATTATTAGCTTTTTGTTGTGAAAAGTTAATAAAATCAGCTTTGAAAATAAAAAGTCACTGAAATGATAAATAAATTAAAAAATAGCTTGTGTCTATCTTTGCTTCAACAAAAAGTCTGAAAACTGTTATTCTAGTGCAGAAAGTTGCTTTAATATTTAGCGTTTTCAAAGAGAACAACTCTGAGTGACTTCTGTGTTTCATGGAGTGACTGTTAAACATCGTCTCGCAGTTTTATCCAGGTGGTGAGCAGCTCTCAGTTGATCTTGGAGTCTGGTGTGTAGCAGCAGTGCAAGGAGATGTTGAGCAGAGCAGCAGAGGCTCTGTTGTTTTAATGGAGGGGTTGGTCCAACAGAGGTATTCACATATGGGACTTATGAAACAATAGGCCCAGTGTGGAGCCCCACACTTTGCCCCTCTGGCTGGGTCTCCAGAGATTTACTCCGAGGAATTTATCTTTTTATGGAAAAAGAACCACGATCACCCGTAATCTCCAAAATTACCACAAAGGACGGGAGTTTTGTGTTCGTGTTCGATCTTCTCATAACCATCTGTGTTTCTCGTAGTTTCAAGGTGTTTAAAGACCTTTCAAGTTAATGTGTCAAATAGGATCACCCTTTTTTTAGTTAAAAAAAATAAAGGGCCACTTTTGGGGCCAGCTGGGATGGTTAAAATGCAGTGATCTGCAAACGCTGCAATAATTTCCTGAAGCCATCTGGAAGTGTTTTACACCTTTTAGATTGGATTGGAATGTGTGGCCTCCTCTCGTTTTTCATGTATTTCGAGCTGAAAATGAATTTCCTCTCTGGTGTTCATAACTCAGGGCTAATAGTTTTATTTTGAAAGTGCCTACACTTTAAATCATTAAGCGTAAAAAAAAAAAGAAATACTGCAGTGCCTGTGAGATTTTCCCCAGATGTGTTGATTTGTTGGAATTCCTCCTTCAGTCGGTGGAGCTGCTCTGAAGTCTTCAGTCAGTCTGAAACTCTGAAATAACATCGAACACATGTCAGAAATATGACTGACATGAAAATTACCAGATTAATCACCGGTAGGGAGAGGCAGGCATCTGGAGAATGTTTGAATTCTTTGTGGAGCAGGTTATATTCACTTCTACTCGTGCAACTCACCCACTGAGAGGGGACAAAGGTGATCAATGAAAGACAGCATGTGTGCATGATCGCCTCTATTTAAATATTTGAAAAAGTCTCACTGTCTGGACCACAAGAATTATTGGACACCACTGTTTATTTCTGCTGTATTTAAACTACTCAATCAAGCTCTTATGGTGTGTGGTAACAAATTGCACCATGACATACCCAAGATATGTAATCAACAAAACTTTGAATACCTTAGCACAACAGAGAATGTATAAGGTAAGCTTTACACAAACTTATTCTTAGTCTTACTCTCATTGGGCATCATTCACAAAACGTTCGTACGCACAAATTCGTGCCGAAACCATGCTTACGAACGTTTGACGCACAAACCTGTGATTCATCAAAGTTTTCTTACCTGAATTTCTTCTTACTTTGCAAACAAATTTAGAACCTCCTCAGACCATGCGTACGCACAAATAATGAATTATCAGCTGTCTATATAATTTAAAACACAGACTCTTTTCACTAAAAACATAACATTTTAAAACTACTTTCAGTAAAAAAAAAAAAAGCCTTAAATAGAATTCATTAATTAAAAACTGTGCATTGACTAAATTTATTAAATAACCATGAAACTGACACATTTTCGTCGAGACACCGAGAGAACGAGCTGTGTGGTTGACACTGGCAACACGGACGTAAAGGAAGACCGCTCCTCATTCTGAACCTCTGAACAGATGTCCTTATATGGATGAATTGGGGCGTGGTTCATGTTAATTTCGGGATGCGGGAAGGCGCCTGTGGATTTAGAATGATTCTGATTCACTAATATACGCACGCTGGAGCGAACAAAAACGGCTGGTGCGCACGTGTCATGAATCCGACGGTGATTTTGCGTATTTTCTCATTTCGTGCGGGGAATAAGAACATTTCCACGCATTCCACGTGAATGAGGCCCATTGTTTTCTAATGTCCACCTCCTTGTGTCCAAATAAGCTTTCTTGTTTATTTTACGCAGTTGTTTAGTTGTTTGATTTTCTCACATTTTCTGTGAAGGTGCAGTACCATAGTAACAGAACTAGCAACAGACCACGGTGCTATAAAGAAACAAAGGTCCATTAAAAAAAAAAAAAAAAAAAAAAAAAAAAAAAAAAAAAAAAAAAAAAAAAAAAAAAAAAAAAAAAAAAAAAAAAAAAAAAAAAAAAAAAAAAAAAAAAACAGAATTCAGTTTTCCTCCATGCAGTTTTTCAAACAGCGATATAGTCATGTGTTGTAAAAAAAAAAAGAAAAAAGAATAAAAACCTGAAACTGTCTAGAAACTGCTCAGAGTTGTCTGTTTAAAAAAGTGTTGAAAATAAAGACCCGTTTACATTTGCCTGCTTGGTGAGGTTGTAGTTGGTAGATGAGCACTGACAGGTCTACCTCATGGCAGTGGTTGCAAGTGCTCATGAGGAATGTAGTCCCATACCAGAAAATCACTAACTTTTCCAGATAGTCTTCACAGCCCCTTTGAATTTATTCTTTTCCAACATTTCCATTTTTTTCCCTTTCAATTGTTTAATGCTTGTGATATCAATAAGACTTGCAATCTTCATTGTCATCATCACTAATTTACCACCAGTTAATCTGAGATTAGCCAACAGCTAGCTAAAGACATGTTAAAGTATGACCAGAATACCCAGCCCCCCATCTGCTTGTTAAAATGTACCAGCTGAGTGAGAAAACGTTGGATGTGCTTGAACAACTTCCTATTTCACTGTAAGAAGTTATGATATCTGTTATGTGTTTATTACAAAGATACAACATGATTGAACATGAGCACCAACATAACCAGATCCATCCAGATTGACCTTAGTTGGATTTTTTTTTTTAAATCTAGAGTGTCTGAGTGAAAAGATGTAGAATCACTCACCTATGATTTATCTAAATATGGTGCAATCGTGTAGATTTATTTCAAGTTGAAGAAACAGATAGGGTGAATAAGTGAACCCAAATATGACAAGGGCAAATTAAAGTAACATTTAGTGGACCTGATACCTTTTTACGGTGATCAGTGATATCCAGATATTTTCTGTTGCTTTGAATTTCAATCTGTTCAACTCATTCAGAACCAATGGAAAAACAGGTCCATACTGTTTAACAGTGCTTCATATAAGAACATGTGTTTGAAATAAAGACCCCTCTGTCCAAGACTGTAAAAAATTCACCTATAAAGTACTTTTCTGCTTCATTAGAGTTCAATAGGTAAAGCAAATGGAGCAGTGGAGTTAAAGATGTAATAAAAGGCAAACACAAACCCGCATACGTCAACATAAGCTCATAGTTCATGTGAATAATGAAGTTCAGCAAAAAGATGCAAAAACACCTTTTAAGGAAATAATGAGAAGGCTTGCCATGGTTTTTAAAATGTTACATGCTTATTCTCCAAAATGAGAAGATCTCCTTTAGTCTTGTCCTGGAATAGTGTTGAGTTTTTAGTCTTTAACCATCCTTTTGAGTTTATCTTAAAGGTGAGAAAAAACATCCTGTGTGCAGATGGATTCTTCTTCTGCTCTCTGTTGGTTTCAGCACCTGGTTTTTCTCTTCCAGGAAACTGAAGCTGGAGAAGGAGTTGGCTGGAATGCTTTGGAGGATTCGGTGGGAGGACCTTCAGTTCGAGAGCCCCAATAAATACCACAAACGAGCCGGCAGCAGACTCACGCTCTCACAGGTATGGGTCTCTTTGATGAAGTGTTTATTTGTACTGTCGGACAAAAATGATAAAAATGTGAAGGTGAGCTCACAAAAAAGAGCTTGAAGTGAACTCTATAATACCATACTACAGTTTTTGAAAATCCAAACAACCTTTTTATCCATGAATCTCTAACAGCTCATGGCCTTTTTCACATCACATCAATCAGTTTACTTTATGCACTTCCTTCCCCATTAATAGTTTCATTAACATTATTTTTTTCAGGGTGTAGCAGACCTAAACAAAACTCATGGTTGAAACCTTAGCATATAAAGCAAAAAATCAAAAATAAATTTCAGGCCATTTTTTTCTGTGTCCATTTCTGAAACAAAGGGTTAGGGCGTTTTCCACTGTTGATGAACTTGCATAAGCACAGCTGATGTTATGCCTGTCATGGCGTTGGTGATACGTTTTGCCACTGTGTCATGTGTGATTCTTGTTCCATGTTTTCTGTTGAGGTTCAGTGCAACCATGATCATGTTTTCTCAACATTTGTTGAAACAAGTGTCACAATGAGGAAGATTTGAGGAATTGTTTACTTTCTTCTGTTGATGATTTTTTTGGAAACTCTTTGGTTACTCTTGATTTTTTGCTCTGTACCAGTTGTGAAGTCAGCTAGTCCTAAAATTTGACCGTAGACAGTTCAATGAATGTTAAATGAACCTTTGTACTTTTTTGTTTCTTGCTTTTAATGTCTGTGTTTTTCTTACACTTTTATACCTAAATCTTAACTTTTTATATTCTATTTACATATTGTATAGCTCCTCATTATATAATTTAAGTTATTGATAGTTGTGTTATTTCCATGTTCGCTGTAAAGCACCAATAAGCACCAATACACCAAGTCAAATTGCTTGTATGCGTGAATTTACATGGCAATAAATCCTGCTTCTGATTCTGATAATGAAACTGCTGTGCTTGGATAAAACAAATGTATGCACAGGGGCAGCTTTGCTCTGCTTGGAGTTTTAAAAAAAAGGACTGAAAAATAAGAAACTGTCATGTTGGCACCACTAACCATTTCTTAATAATTCCCTTTTTCAATCTGCCTTTTTATATCTTTAGAGCTGCTCACCCAGCCTGCACTGTGTGATTAACAAGTTGTTGTTCTTTTGGCGTGTTACGTTGTTATGTCTGCCAACGGGAAAGACTCAACACTGGCTTCACAGCTTCCATTCCACACATGACTAATTATCAGTATGAGATGTCACTTCTTTCAAGCTGAACCTGCCAGGATGAAAAATGTTGATTTGAAATGTTTAGCCCTTCACATTTAAACACTGTGTCCTTTGTATTAAACTACAGATTCTAAGAAAAGGCTGAAGCTCCAGCCCTGAGAGAGTTGAGACCCCTTTGTTAGTTTACACATTCCTGAAAGCTTTCCCGATGGTTTATTGAAGGTGGCTGGGTCTTTGCGGTGGCAGACACATATTAAATGATTGTTAAAATAAGCTCTCGTCTGGCCCAGCTCCCTCCTTCTATAATACCTCATCAAGTTCTTTGAGTATCAGGTTCTGTTGTCTCACATCTAATGCATCTCCTCATGGGCTCTGTTTCATTCCACACGTGTGAGCGTTCACGGAGAGCTCATGCACACACCTTTTTCATTACTGCTTTTTGGTCCAATTCCTGGGATAATGTGTGTGTGTGGAAAACGCAGTAATTTTCCAGACCGATGTATTTTCCAGTGTGCCATGTGCTTCCAGTATTTGCATTCTATACAAGTGTGTAGCTGACTGTGCTGGCTGTCTCTATGCTGTGCGCCCACTTGATTTTTATTCACTGTATATGCACTGCAGGCATTTGCACAAGGACTCGAGCTGGTGTAAGAAAACTGAAAACACTTTCATAGAAGAGAAGGCAATATCATGTTTTATTGAGAAGGTGTTTTGGGAAAGAACTTCAGTGAATGAAATCTTTTTAGGAAGACGTAGCAGTGAGGTAGCAGCACAGTTTTGTATGACCACATTTAATCCTCTTTGCTCTAATCTGCGCACTACTAACTGCTTTTTTTTTCTTCTCATTTCTCCTTTCTACCCTTCCAGAGAGGCTCCAGCTATGGCTCCCTGATAACTGCCCATGGAAAATATCAGCTATTTGCAAAAACGGGCTATTTTAAGGTAAGGCTTAGTGAGTTCTGACATTTTCAACTCCTGCGCACTCCTTTCCCACCCACACATGTGCACACTCGCAGAGAAAGCTGGAGAGCTGGGGAGAGAACGAGAGAGTGTGGGCGAATTTAGGTAGTTGGTTTTAATGTGAGCTGCAGAATGCGTCAATTTTCTTTTTCTATTTTTTTTCCCCTCCTTTCTTTGTTTCTACACTCCCGCCTCGCAGTCTGGACATGGCCATCAACTTGTTGCTGCAGTTAATTTAACCGTTTAAGATGGAGGAGGAACGAGGAAATGTGACACAAAAAGAGCCTGCTGAATAATGAGATGGATGTCTTTGTTTTAAGCTGTGTGATGCAGGTTTTATATAAACGCTGATGTCAGGGTACACTTAGAGCGTCTCACAGTTCAATGAAGGTATTGATATACCTCTCAAATTCAGCACAGGCAAGAAATGATTCAACCTGACGTCTCAGTTTAAAGAAAGGGGACTTCAAGAAGCACAAAAAAACATAAATTCGGAAAAAAAACTCAGAAAAGAAGTCAGGAATCAAATGTAAACCCATTCTCACTGTACATTTGTTTATAAGTTGAAGCCTAAGCTTCTGCCTTATGAGGTGTTTTTCTCTGGCTTGTTACATTGTTTGCAGTTTGAAGAAATTCATCTCACTTCTTAAGTTTAATGATCTGCATTCATCAAGGCCTGTGGGTGAACATCCTCTCATGCTGCAGACTGAAAAAAACCTTCAATGTACCACAAATGATAATGTAAGAAGTCCTGTCTTCTGAATGCTGCTGGATTTCCTTTTTCCCATTTTCACATGTTTTAGATATATCTGATCTTTTTTAGTCCCATTTTTTACAATTTGACCAGTGTGAATCCTCATTATAGTGTCTGCACAAAATGTTATGGAGCTGAGTATAAGTTGTTCTCTACGTTTTACCTTATTTTTTTTCATTTACTTTATTTTTTCCTGCTGCATACAGGGGAACCTGGTGGCCATCAAGCACGTCAACAAGAAGAGGATAGAGCTGACCAGACAAGTTTTACTGGAACTAAAACACGTGAGTGTTCGATAAATGACCCCACTCTGAAGCTCTGTAGCTCTGGAGGTTGAGATGAGGATTTTGTGACGACCCACAGCCAGTTCAGTAAATTCCTGACTGCTTCACTTTGACCTGTGAAACAGACCGGGTTGCTCTCTGAAGACTGACCGTCACATTTTAAAGTAAGAAAACGAAGAAATTTGAGGATAATTTTATCATTTTAATGTAAAGACTTTATGAATATAAGCTTAAATTGTTCAGATCTGGAGAGAGGCTGTGAAACTTTAAACTGAGAAGAGAGTATATTACCTCTCTTTAAGTTACTCTCCTGAGTGTGCGGTTCTGAGTATTTTTGTTCACAGAAAATTCACAGGAAGAATTGATAAGAAAATTGATAGAGAGCCAATAAGGCCATTTGTATCAATAAAATCCTATCAATACTCATCTCTCGTGCTACCTTGATGAAAACAAGCACAGGTGGATGATGACATCTCACAGCAGGACCAGATTTGGCGATGTCAGGATCGACAAAATGGTGAGATAAAGTTGTGTGTAGACTTTGTATGAAGCCAAGCACAGGCATGTGGATGTGAAGGACACAAGGCCGAGGGTAACATTTTCTACCTGAAGGCTTTGTGATCTGGATTTTAGTTGTGTTGAATCATCTTTGCTCAGTTTTGACTCTTTTCTGATGTTGGAAATCAGTCTCCTCCAAGTGTCTCTACTGCAGACAGCTCAGCACTGGATAAGCAGAGGGTGGCTGGCTGGATACGGTCAATTATCTGACACTTAGCATGCACACGTTTTCTTTCAAAGGTCATTTTAATCATCTCCCCTCTGGACATGGTTCATATTTTCAGCACTCTTTCTGATATTTCTGATATACTGACATTTCATTAAGCCGAATTCATCCTCCTTCTCCCGTTCTGTTTTAATGCAGTGAACAGCTTCTATCCTGCTTTTACCTGAGAGGATAAATACTGAATTCATTCTTTTCATTCACACTGGCAGCTGTTTATTTGCGCTGCTTTTTAATATTTTGTGTCACCTTGATGGAAAAAAAGAGACATGTTTGGAGACCACGCTGTCTCATCAAGTTGGAGCCGATTCATCGTTCTTTAATTCAGTGTAACAGCTGTGAATTTACATTCTTGTACTTCAAAACACTGCAGGGGAGTGAGCTTTGTGCCAGGCTCAATCATTTTACCTGCTGTAGAAAACACACAGGTTTGTTTACTCAGTAGGACATTAATCAGTTTCTCTTTTATTAAAGATTTATCGTGTTTGCTGGTCGTGGCACCTGTCTGCCTGTAAGCTTGCACAACCAGTACCGCTGCAGTTTGTCGACAGCTTAATCTGTCTCTTCAACATCACTGACAGCAGCTGTTAATGTAAAGGTCCTTTTGGCTGGGAAATATTTACAAGCAAGCGATCAGGAGGGAAAGAAATCCACGTAGTTTATGTGGTTTGGTGATGGAAACAGTGTGGCACAGGAAAACTCTTACCTCAGACTTACATGGGCACTCATGAACAAGATGGATCCTGGTGGGGGACGACTTGTGGCCATTTCTCTGCTTCTTGAACTCTCTTTGCTGAAAGTGTTTCTGTCCTAGCTCTGGAGGTCAGTTGTTTTTGAGTACGTTTTTGCTGGTTGGAGGAGGGCAGTTCTTGGATGCCTCTGTGGCCCTTAGGTCAGTCGACAGGCACACACTAGGGAGAGGGGCTGCTGTCTGGGCTGGCAGCTTCTTGGATGCCACAGGGGCTTGATCGGCTGTCAAACCTCAGCTCATGAAAAAGGCAACCAGATGGGGGGAAGAGACTGGGTCTGCCAGTGGAAACTTAACCACTTGTCTTCCAGCACCCCCCCCCCATTTCACGCACACACACGCACACACACATCTCTGGTTCAACAAATCCCAGAGTGCAGCAGGGGAAATTATATAGGCCAAAGGGTATGCTAACATCCCTGCAGCCGTGAAACAGGAGCGACCGACTCCCTGTGCTTTTGGTGTGAGAACAGCTGTCACTCACTATACTCAAAGAAGAAACGTATACTGTTGAAATTACGTACACCTTATTTGAATTTTTCTGGCTGACCGAAAAAAGTTTCCCCTCTTTCCCCCTTTTCTCCATTTTCTCTATCCCCTGTCAGCACCAGAGCTGAATAAAGGCAGAAGTAGGACATCTATGGAGCTCGTTTCTGTAAAAGAAAAACAACGCTGACTTTTTTTATTTTACACTTTCTCATAAAAAGGCCAGCAAATGTTGATGTCCAAGTTTCCTCTAAATCAGCAAGCTGTAAACATCTCTGTTTCCTTACTTCTAATATTCAAAGTGATTCATGTTTTGGAAGACGTGCTGTATCGTAAAATCAACGTGTGCTTATTTTCCATGTAGAGCAGTTTTACACGTCCTGCCTGCTCCGCTCTAATACTCCTGCTCCTACATCCTCTCAACACCTCAACCTTATTTTCCCTCATCCTCAGCACACTGGCTCATTCATAACTTCCAAGGGCAATTTATGCACACGCACATGTTTCAACTAGGCGCCCTGAGGAGGAATGCGCCTCAACACGTAGAAAAAGACACCAGTGCCAACTAGCCGACTGCAAATAGACTATTTTGATGAACTACTGGGAGCGTTACTCTGAAAAACCTTATGTATATAAATGAATCGCCAGTTCCCCTCCCCGTCCTCTGTTTCCATGGGTTTGGGAATGTGATGTTTGGAAAGTGTTGAACTCAGTTGCTGTGTTTGTGTGGTTATTTTCAGATGAGGGACGTTCAGTTCAACCATCTGACCAGGTTCATTGGGGCCTGCATTGACCCCCCAAACATCTGCATCGTCACAGAGTACTGTCCCAGAGGCAGTCTGCAGGTAACATCCCCTTTACTTCAATACATTACAGCTCTGTTACTGAAGAAAGTTGCTATTTTTTATTCATTTTTTATTAACCTATACACTGCCACCCACTGGTCACCTTTTGGGTTGGTTTCTCAAGAAATCAAGATGGCTGACAGAGGGTCAGGTGTCTTTGCAGCTCAGAAATAGTTTCTTAGAATTTGTTAAACACACTATATGAAATGATATTGACAACAAGAAAACCTGACACCAATATTTGGCACACACCTGGAAGTATGGATGTTTAAAATTCAGGTGGTAAAGTTTGGCAGTGAAAAGTAAATAAGCAAGCAGGAGAAGTTATCTATTTTCTACAAATAACCGATACTGGAGCAAAGTTAGGAAAGAGATGTTTGTTCCTGAGGTTTTGTTGAAGATGTAAACTCTATTTCCAGGGCTAAGAGCTAAATGGCTATTACCGTGATTGCATGTTTATGCTAATGCTTCACAGCTCTCTGAGGGTTTTAGGAGTTAAAGTGTTTCCATATTAAAGTTATTCATGCAATTATTTGGACAGTGAGGGTATGATGGGAAGCCATGATGGGTAATTCAGCATGCCTCCTCACTTTTTGTAAGCTAAAAAACAGAAATAAATCAGAGTTTGTGCTTTTTTAATATCACTGTAAAAATTTTGCATTGCAACAAGTCAACGAGAGAAAAAATATCATGTTAGACTTAATAGACATGTTAGCATGGACAGCATCATCACACTCTGATTTCTGGCTGTTGATACCAATCTCTGCCGAGCTCTAGAGGGTAGAACAATATCTCCTTATTTAGTCTACAGAGGGCTTAGTCGACATGGCCAATTCCCTGAACATGTTTTTGTCTTTGTCTCATGCTTAATCTTTGTTATATCTAATGTTTAAAAAAGACACTTGTAGTGTTTTAAATGGGTTTGTTCTTGGCCTGTGCTCTTTATTCTGAAACACCAGCAGCTTCTCCAAGCACTAAGAATGTAAACTCAGCTATGGCTTTCATCAGTCACACTTATAGGGAGGAGACTTCTATGTTAAGACCAGATAGCTGCAACTAATTCAGTGTGGCTGGATGTCGAGAAAGACTCTTCTTAACGACAGGGCTGCATTAAAATCCCACAAAGTTATCAGGGTTCTGTAGTGCAAAATGACTCAAGCAAACAACAGGAAAGGAATGTGTAGGATCCTGACTGAGGGAATTTTGAGCATTAACATTTATTTAAGATATCTTGAAAAATTCTCATCAGCTTAAAGTGAGCTTGGTAGATAGGGTATTTCTAAATGCTATTTCTTATCTTCCCAATTGAATTGGATGGGAGTGGATTGACTTACGGCCCGCCAAAGTCCCTATCAAAGCACCATACAGAGAAGGGTAGGGGAAAGATGAAAAGGAGAGTGAGAGAGCGCACAGGGTAAAGGCTTAAACACAAGTGAAGCCGTTTATGAAAATGTTCAGTTCAACCAATATGCAGCCGTTATACTGCAGTGGTCTATTCAAACTTGACAGTATATCAATAAAATGAAGAGTAAGGTTATGTTTCCTCTGCTCTGTAGATGATTACTGGTAGGATTTAACCAGGATTCACCAGCCTAACACATTACAGATATGACTCATAGTGAGAAGCACTAAATGTAGCTGGTAATCTGTGGTACAAACTGAGCTCACTAAGTTTGCTTGTTTTCAAATTTCAAACAGTAGCACTACATAAATACTAAATGAATGATAAATACATTACCTCATTGCATTGTATCTAGTAAAAGTTGTCTTTAATAAAGAAAAGTAGAGTCAAGAAAGATCTCTTCTCCATTCATTTTTTCGAAATAAACAAACAAAAAAGAAACAAAATCATACCTTGGTTCAGTTGGGACCAAGGGCTTATGGGAAATAAAGTCTTTATTGCTTGCACTAATGCTAGCTTTTCCAGAAAGTCCTCACAGCTACTTTAAAGAGAAACTCATTCCATTGAAAACTGTATGTCTGGTATTTGGTCTCATTTCAAATTTCATACTTTTCACGCTTACAAAGAAAAGTCGTTCACATGAATAGATGATGCTAATGTAAGACAGAGAAGTTTACTTTTTCATTTTCTCTTTAGTCTCACCTTTTGGAATTATATATCACTGGGTTTATGACATAATCGGGTGACTGCTCAATATTTTTCGTACAGTTCGGAATAATTGAAAAAGTTTCACTTTTTTCAGAGGCAGATATTATTTATTTATTTTTTTGTTTATTTATTTATTTATTTATTTATTTATTTATGCACTGGAGTGACTGAAAGCAGTGCCATCAACCCTTCTGTGTAAGTGCAATTAAAAATGAGAAATTCACCAGTTTGGTACCTGGTGATCAACTTAGGATGAGACGATCCTCTTGTTGTTTATTATGTGGGGGAAAAAACTTGGCTAAAATTAATTATGAAAAATGATTAAATAGTGTCTGGACAGATGTTAGATGTTTTAAACTCTTGGCCCTCATTGTCTCTGGAGAGAGTTAAAGATAGATCAAGACTCAAGTCTTTTTTTCTTGTCTTCAAAAGTTCTCTGTTCCATTTTTGATGTTTTGTTTCCACAGGATATTTTGGAGAATGAGAGCATCAATCTGGACTGGATGTTTCGCTACTCGCTGATCAATGACATAGTGAAGGTAGGTGGAGGTCAGACAGTAAACAAAAACAGACGTGAAAGCAGCACAGAAGTATTGACTTATATCATCTATTCAGACAAATGTTGTCAGAACAGTTGACTTTTTTTGAGTTAAATTTATTGCATTGGTTGCCTTGCAGCCACGCAGAAAAAAATCTGGGTTGCCATGGTTTCATGAAGAGTTTGTGAAAGAGTGAGTGAGGCAGGGAAAGAGAGTAAGAGTGTAGCAAGCACAAAAATGTATTTTTGGCTCAGTGCAGTGGATGAAACTTGAGTAAATATTGCTGTTATATCGTCTAAACTAGGACAGATAATCATTAACTTTGCTAAAATTTCCTTCCACCTTAATCAGAACTAATCATGGACTCGGAGCAGAAGATTATTTTAAATCTGTCTCCACAAAGAGGCTTTTTGTGAAGGGAGTGGCCTCTTAGCTGGATAGGATGTCAAGCTACATGCATGTTAAAACACTCTGGCCAAAATCTCTCTGTGCAGATAGCAGCACTCTGCAGACAAGAGGCGCTGATGAAGCTTTGAGGGATGTTTGACTCACCGTTTCCACCAAATATTGAACATAAGTACATTCAGTCCCCTCACCAGAGGATTTAACAGTAATTTCCCAGACATCCAGCGTGACTGTGCCATCCTTGAAACACAGCGTCTTTTAAAACCTTCAGCATACATCAACTTGTCAAAGCAGATTACTTCCATATGTCTGGATTTCTGCATTTTCATGTATGATTAGGTCCTGAGAAAAAAAAAGAAAACAGCTCTTAATACTTGATTTAATGCTCCTCTCCATCAGGGAATGAACTATCTCCACAACAGCTACATTGGCTGCCATGGAAATCTGAAGTCATCTAATTGCGTGGTGGACAGCCGATTTGTTTTAAAGATCACGGATTACGGTTTGGCCAGCTTCCGTACGTCCTGCGAAAATGACGACTCGCACGCACTCTATGCAAGTCAGTCTGATTCTTTTCATTCACAAAATAAAACACCAGCTCCTGTTGTGTTTTTCCCAGTGTCTGACTGTTTGGCTTTTCAGAAAAGCTGTGGACGGCTCCTGAGTTGCTCATATATGACCGACATCCTCCTCAAGGGACTCCAAAGGGTGATGTGTACAGTTTTGGCATCATCTTGCAGGAAATAGCCCTGAGGAATGGACCTTTCTATGTGGAGGGCATGGACCTCAGCCCCAAAGGTAAACACATCTGTCTTTTATAGTCCTTGAAAAGGTCAGCTGACCACTGCATTCTTTAACTCAGCAAGCAAGCAACAAAATGTTGTAAGAGAGTAAATGAAATAGATAACTCAATAAGAATCGTCTCAAACACTCTAAAAAACCCCATTTCTTGAATATTATCAAGCTTCTTTAGAGCGTCTTCAGAAGTAGTCTGAGGCTCACACCAAAATATCCTCTAGGTCCCTGAAGGAAAGACGGTAGTTCACATTATATAAACCTAATTCAGAGGCCCTCTCACTGCATTTAAAAGTGGAACTTTTCTAAGGTCAGACAGCCCTGACCTTTTCCTTGTGTGTCCCTACGGCTATGAACACAAACAGAGAACACATGTTGGCCAGATTTCAGAGGCAGGTGGAGACAGAGAAGCAACACATCTCATATCTGGGACAAGATAACAGGACTGCTTCTAAAAACAACTCAAGCAAAACTCAAAAAAAAAGAAAATCTTGGGGTGAAACTAAGGGCAAAATACATCTAAAAGTTTACTGATCATGTGATGCAGTGTGTCATGTTGAATTTCTGGAGTAAGCTTGAACTGTTGTGCAAGACTATTCTTAAAATGCTGCATGCATTTTCTAAATTTACTCAATTATTTTTATCAGTGCTTTGACCCCATGTTCTCACCATGTCCCTCATTAGAGAAGAAACTCAAGTCTAAAACAAGGAAGATATTGATTTACGTGTTTTCTTTCCTTGCCACTTGCCATGATTTTAAATCCAGGAAAACAGTTTTGACAGATTACAGTAAATTCCATATTATAAGCCACTACTTTTTTCACACACTTTGAACTCTGCAGCTAATGAATGGGTTTTTACGGGCAAAAGCACTTCATGCCGCCAATACATTTATAATGAAGATGGAGGCTTGTTGTAGTGCTGATGTGGTTTCAGAATATGAAAAAGGACAATGAGCAAGGCTGAATTTTCATTAAATTATTCTGCAGAATAATATGTTGACCATTTACAGATCAGAAAACATCTCACATACCAGAACAAGTCCTGTGCTAAGGCATTTAGCACTGAAAGAGATTTCAACAGCACTAGTATGACACTTCAGCTGGCAGCTGTGGACCTGGCTGCAAAGGCTTCCACTTGATTCTTGGGATCAAATCACCATCCATCTGACCTCTCAGAGTACTTTCTCACCACATACAGGCTCTGAATGGGGCTGTAAGTGACTGACAACATTTAAGAAACACTCCTTTTCTTTTGTTCAACCAAAAACATCTGCACTATCTTTTAAAAGTATCAAGACTCCATTCACAAAAAAGGGATTTTACTCTGCAAAATATGAAGTAGCTGGTTTATGGCTGCCTTGATCACTTTGCCTGTTTTTGTGACTTTGGTGTTATAATGGTGAGGTTTGATCAGGTACATCAGCTCTGCAAAGAATAATGACTGTTTGTGTCAGAGGAGTCTAGTGGCCTTAAAGACAAATGTTATGGCTGTCTCTGGTGTCACTAAAGTGACATCTTTCTAACCCTTTTGGGATCTTTTTTTGAAAGTGTCCAGACAGTTTTGGCAATTGAAAAACCAATTCTGGCCTAATTTATTATCTAGACAGAGAATTATTACTGTGATCTACAGATTTCAAAAACACAATAAGATTGCAAAACTTTTTGAAGCTTTAAAATTACATCATAGAGAGCAGAAAGAGGTACAAGGTGATAATTTCCCTTCATATTTAAGCAAACCCTGTTATGTAGAAGAAAGCTGCAGGTCTGAGATTAAGATCATACTTGAGGAGAACACCATTTCCTGCAATGACACAAATGTAAATCATGAGCTACTGATCTATGATGATCTGGTTAAGAAAACAAGCTTCTGCTGCAAAGCGCCCAAAAGGATGGATCTTTTCTTTTTTCTTTTTGGTGCAGAACAACAATAGCACGACTTTATGCAAATCGGTCTCTTTAATTGTTTCGGGTAACTGCAGAGGACCTTTTTTTTCCCAAAGCTATTTCACTGTAAGTGACGAAGAATGACGTCTGAGATTAAACTTCTGTGGATTATTTTGGTTAATCTAAAGGTCAAACAGACCCTTACAAGTCTGAGTCAGACAATTTGAAAGGGTGCCTTTGACAGTTACACAGTGTTTAATCAGAGTTTTACTCATTTTGTCAGGATCCTTCCTTTGCAGCTCAGGACTGGAAACAGTCATAGGTTACACAGGGATATTTGGTACTGAAGAGAGTGCAACCTTGAGAGATATCCACTTGATATGGTGTGACTCAGACTCAGCTTCACAAGACTTAAGCGAGAACTCTGGGATTTTTTTTTTTCTTTTAGTAGAGCTGTTTTTTTTCCTGACACGATTCACTTTGGAAATGGATTTATTAAAGCAATCAAGGCACCCTTCAGCTATCACCTGACAACATGCCTCTACATCAATGTCCAGTTTCTCAGTATTTTTTAGAGAGGCCAGTTATTACGGAGAAACTACTTCCAACCAGTGTCTGTGTCAGTTCACAAACAAAAGGAAATCAGCCCCTGCAGGTATGCCTGCCCAATAACAAAAAGTGTTTGGTAGCACCATGAAAATTAGTGTTCAAAACTACTAGTTTTTACAACGATCACTTTTTCTCAGACTGGAGAACTCCTGAAAAAACAAAAATACTGTTTCTATCTTCTTCGGTGAACTGACACTTCTCTGAGTCTAACCACAGCTGACACTTTATCTCTTCAGCTTCCTCAGCACATGTCAGGGTTTGACTGGCTTCTTCACTGGTGTTGACGTTACTCCCCACTGCTGCTACTGCTTAGTGACAGGACATAAACCTGCACCTCCAAAGCAATCTCAAGATCACAAGACATAGCGTGAAATTATCAAACCAAATGGGAGCCTCCTCTATGTGATTACTCGTATTGGACTTTTATTCACGGTCACGCTCTGTGCTGATTGGACAAGTGTCTGGTACTTATCAGTTAACAAGCTGAGAGGTTCGACAGCTGCTCCTTGCCCCTCAGTGTCTGACGGTTAAATATAGTGCTTAATCGGTATTTCACTGCAGAATCTTTTATGACTTTGATTGGCTTTTTACTCATGAACATGATAACAGGGCATGTAAAGGAATCAGCTGGTTTGAGCATTTCCTACTTATCTGAAATAGTTGTGTGATTAATGCGCCAATGAGGAGAAGAGTTGATCATTCATACTGAGTAACTGAGTATATGAATTATAATTCAAGGGAAGCTGCGCCATCAGAAATGGAGAGGTGAAGATCACATTTTCCCAGTTCAACAGTTGATCATAAGGTTTTGTATAAGCCTAAAATATAAAACAATTTCTTTTTGATTTACTTTGACTTTAAGGGTCTTACACCTTTAAGATAACATTATTATACAGATGTGTGGAAAGCCAAAGTGCAGACTCAGTCAGGTTTGTTCTGAAGAGTTGATGGTGATGTCACAACCAGGCTCAGAGGTTGTGGGAAAAAGGAGATAAACACAAACTTAAAGAGGGGTAGTTTGCCTTACATAATTTGACCATGGATACACATCATCAAGCATAGAGGCTTCAAATCAACCTGCACTAAAAGAAAAGTTAACCAGGCCAGAAAACATTGTAGAAATTCACTTTCCTCTCCATCCTCCTTGCTGCAGAGATTGTCCAGAAGGTGAGGAACGGCCAGAAGCCCTACTTTCGGCCGACCACAGACAACAAATGTCACTCAGAAGAGCTGACCATCCTGATGGAGGGCTGCTGGGCCGAGGACCCCGCAGAGAGGCCCGACTTTGGCCACATCAAGATCTACATGGCCAAACTCAACAAGTGAGTGTCACGTTTCTCTATTTTTATCACTCTGTATGCATTTTGTGGAAGTTCTCCCAAAACGTATAGGATGTGTCAGAGATGGATGCTTGTGAAATAAAACTATTGCTATCTGACACAGCTGTGTTAGAACTGAATGAGAACTTTCATCACTGTTTTAAATTCATCATTACCTGCTGAAATCCTTGGTCTTTGAAAAGGGTTGGCAATAAAGTGCTGCGAATTCAGTGTTGACATTATTTGCTGCAGCTTTGTGCCATCTATAGTTCTGGTGCTAATGCTAGCTGCATCTAGTGCTGTCAGGACTCAAGCGCTGTTCCTGTCATTTGGGTTACTTGGGCACGTTTGTTTCAGATGCAATCGAGTTAATATCCTCTCTAACTGCATTTTTTTTCTTTGCTAAAGTGCAAAGTGTGTAGTGCAAATGTGTAATGGCAGATTTTCTTTCTATTGAAAAACAAAATCTATTGCCAAACTTAAAATGCAAGTTGTAGTGTTGTTGCTATGCTGGGTTCTGTATGGTTAAGCATCAACAAGTGTAATCGAGATAGGTATCATTAGATGTCAGCAAAAAGTGACTTTTATAGGAAATGGATGTTTTTTTTTCTTTCCCAGACTTCCAGCATTGGCTTTGCTAAGCTCAAGATATAAACATCATGTTGAGAACCTGACTTTATCTACATCTTGATTTGTTAAATATATTCAAAAAGGCAAACAGCCAAAGAAACCGTGTTTTGGAATTTAAGAGGACAATTTCAGATAAAAGGCCATTTGTAATTCCTGACAGGACAGGAAGTGCTCTCTGCTGCCTTTCCAATCAGATTGTGTTTGTGTGTGTTTGTGTGTCTGTGGAAGAAACAGGAGTGTGTGAGTCCATGTTTCTGGCATTGTTTTCAATGATCCCATGAATCATTCATGAGCATATCTCAGCTCTGAGTTTTTCTGTCAAAGCAGGAAGGGAGTTGTGTAAGTTTTCCCCTGAGTACAGCAGCCTGTGTCATAAAAAGTTACTGTAAAAGCATCCCTGCTGATTCATTGTGACACACACACACACACACATGGAACACAAATATATGGCTGTTTAGTAAAACCATAATATTTGCATAAACTATCTGTTGCCTTGTTAGTCACTCACTTGGAACAATCTATGGAGATAGAACAGTCCTCATTAAAAATGGTTAAAAAAAAGTTAAATTTTGTGAAACCTTGGAGACATAATGTCATCTTTTTTCTTTGGGAAACTTCTTTGGCTGTGTTGCTAAGGTATTCAATGTGCTCATCAGTGTTGAATATTACATCATTAATTCTCAAAGAACCATGGATGTTATTGCAGAGGAAAATGGCCTGAAGAGGTTTTCCTAAAATGTCTGGTGAGGAAATTGTGTTGTTTTAGACCCCGAGGAGTTTTTGCTTATCTTGTCCTTTGCACATCTTTCTGTTGGCTTTTGAAAGACAAATCCTCCATTGTGACTATTTAATGTGTAAAATGTAGAAAAAAGATATATCTCCAGATCAGTCTCACATTCCTTTTCTGTATAATGCTGAATCTAAGGCCAATACCATTTCCCAGAGACACTCTAATAACTAATTACTATCACTGATTGATAATGTCAAGTTTGACAGATTTTCTCTTTTTCGATACAGATACACTAATGGTATGAGTTCAAGGACACAACAGTTTATTAAATTGTGTAAGGATTATTTTTTGCTACATAATTGCAACCATTTTGAAAGTATTTTTCCCAAAATGTTTTCTAAAAGCCTGCAAAACATGAAAAGCAGCTGTTTTTCTTCCAGTCCAACATGTTCAAAAGAAGCATAAATAGGCAAGGACCTGTCCAATCTGGCAACACTGATCACATATTCTTACTAAATCACTGTTACATTTAGAAGTTTGCCGTGGATTTATATTTCCTGTTAGTGCAGTACTCATTCAAAAATTTTTTTTTATTAAAGGTAGGGTCTGCAGGAATTTTCGTTTCTGTTAGCAAATGTGACACTCACAAAAATAGTTTTTTGTTGAGTTTAAGTGTGTAGTTTTATTGTGAATGTATTTTCAATGTTTATTGTCAAGTTTTATTTTGTAACTGAACACTTGGGGGCAGCACGAGCCAGCAGCGTCACTGGGGCTGAGCGTGAGGTAGCGGGAGACGTTGGCTGCGCTCATAATCCTGCTTGTAAGCTGAATGAGCAACGCCAGCTTTTTGTCTCCTGTCATCATCATTGTTCTTTTACACACAACAGGGGGCACTCCTTCAAGCAGCATCACATACATCTGATAGTGAGGCTCAACTGGGACTCGCTACACAAGCATAAAATTCAAAGTAGGCTCCTCCTCTGTGGCTTAGTGCCAGCAGCAGCGCATGCTCACTGCCTCAGTCGAAGTTTTCTGATGTTTCTTGAATACTATCCTCGTTTTCATCCTCAAATTTATGAGTAAATGCAGTTAATAAATTGTGAAATATAGGGAGGCACAAAGACATACAAAAACAACACACACTTTGCTATTGTGAAGTCTGAACTGAGTTGCTGGTCGGCTGGCAGAATAGTTTAAGAAAATTATTCAAGTGATTCTCCAACCAGTGCAGCTTTTTGAGTGTTCAACAGGGCAGCACAGACCATCTCTGGAGAGTTCATCTTCACAATACAGCCGACCACATTAACTGTCTAATTTGAGCTCAAGTCTTATTTGGTCAAACTTGTTTTCTTTGGTGTGATGATTCTGGAGATGGCTGATTTTATTGATCGTATTATATTTTTCTATGCTATCGTTAGGCCCCTGGGGATGTTGAGTTTGATGAGAAGCATGAGTGAAGATGCAAAGCAAATTAAACAATCCAGACAGCGTCTTATCAAACAGTCAGTGTGGATGCATTTCCATAAGAACGAGTTTCAATACTGTGAAGTTGAAGCATTTTGTCAAGAAAGAACAGAACTTACATTTCTAACAATGCTGCATCCAGATCTTGAGGGTTAGTCTTACATGTTGACGAAACATTTAAGCTTATGGGGGTTTAAAGATTTGATCGAGTGAATTCTGCTTCCTGCAGCCAGTGTTGTGTTTTGCCTGCCAGGTGCAGTCAGCCCGTCCTGTGAGTTTTGACAAGCAGATCAAAACACAGGTCACGGTTCATTACACTGAATGGCAACTTGGAGCTTTCTGCGTATAGAACGGCTGTGTTTCGTGGTATCTGGCTTATCCTAAGACAAAATAACTGACTCCTCTTGCTGATTTTAATCTGGACAGATGTGTATGCTCGGTCAGGCGATGGTTTATTATAAGTGCAATATTTAATTCACTTTGTGATATTGAGTGATGGAAGGAAATTTACCTCGTCTGGCTGCTGAACGGGACATTCATGCAATCAGTTTCCAAAGTAATCACGTTGAAGTTTATTCAGCCACCATAATAGAGGAAGGCAATCACTGTTAACAGGATGTATGCTGAAGAAACAACTCTGCTGGATGTGTGTTATTGAAAGGACATAATCACCAACTCCTCCTTCACCCTCGATGATGTTGTCCTCATCACCAACAATTTTCTCTGGCAATCAACAATTCTTAGAGGGAGCACAAGTTGAGTGTTTGCTACAAAACCTCTCCTCAGCCAGTTAATGATGACTCTTTGCCATAACCGGTGTAATTACATGTGATGTGACCTGTTAGCTTCAAAGTATAAAACTATCCTCTTTTTATATATTCTGATGATAAATTATTTATGTCTGCTCAAGCCCCTCAGATGGCAGCAGAGACACTCTAGTGAAATGTGTGTTGCGTAACAATGGCCACAACATAATCATCTGACTTGTAACTAAAATGAGACAGTTTCAATTTGCTTTTCAATAAAAAGAATGACCACTGAACATTTCAGAGTGAATCTCATAAGTAGGAGATAAACTTAGTACAAAGTTCAGATTTGTAGGTGTTTTTTTAGATTCCCAGCTGAAATGTGATGCCTGTATTCAGAGACTGTCAACTCAACTCAACTTTTTTGTAAAGCACCTTAAAAACAAGCACAGCTGAAACAAAGATAAGGTCAGGCCAAACAAATAACAATCAGGTCATACTATAAACAGGCATTGAAAACAATGGATTAAAAACCTTTCAGACAGCATAACAGTCCACAGAAATACAATTTACTGAGCTTGGAATGTTTTGTGAGTTTTTCATTCATAAAACTTGTTTTCAAATGTGTGAACAACCTTGCAACAGAAATATTCTGCCAGGTGGTGAATAAAGAGCAGTGGAATCAGAACAAAAGGTGCACTTAGTGAAAATTGTCTGGTTGTGCTAAATCAAATTAGTCTTTGTTTTTTGTGAGAGAAACTATTGATTGAAAAACCATTTTGACACAGATGTAAAGAAACGTCTGAAAAAGTCTGTGAACACTTCTCATTATTAATGCCAGTCTTTATGCTTGTTACATTTTATCAGCGTAGTATTCAAGACCACACTATAGGAGACTAAGACTTGAGAGTCAAGACAGAGTAAGGACCAAAACCATTTAAATCATTCTTAAAAACTATGACAAGATTGAACAGTTAAAGAGCATTCTCTCTTTAAACTAATTTTCTTTTGAATATATTTAACAGAAAAAAACAAGGTGTCATCAAATCTTTCAAAGCACAATATGCAAAATTCTCAAATCTTAACAAATTTGTTCAACTAAATTATTGCAAAAAAAAAAATCCTTCTATTTATTTAAAGCCACTGAAAATCACATATTTATTTATTAGGTGGATGAGGCCTAAAGTAAGTGTTCAGAGGTTTCTCTGACCAGACATAGATTTCTCTGACTGATGTCAGAGTTTTTTTGCTGGTGTCGGACAGATCAGGCACTCGAATAGATTTCCAAGAAGGCAGAAGAATCAGTAAGCTCATGGTAAATGTTTAAGGTCAAATTACAACATAGATTCACCAGGAACAGTAGAACTGAAAATAAATCATCATTTTGAAATGTTTAGGCTGAATCAATGCATTTTCTTCAAAAACAACTCAGAAAAAGAAAACAAAGTTTGATTTTTTTATTCAAATCACCCACCACCACTTTCCTGATGACAAACATCCTCATCCTCATCAAGGCTAGATTTGATTTCTTAAATAAAGAGAAATGCCTTTCTGGATTTTTTCCTTTTACATTTCCATTGTGTGAAAGCAGAATCTATCCCTCCAGGGATTTTATCACCTTTCTGTTTTGTTGTTTTTCTTCTCTGTGAACGTGAAACGTCCTTGTCAGTGGGTTCAAGGCCTCTCTGATGTCACACATCCTTCCATTCCACACTGTTATGAAACCAGATCCATAAAACTATGACTGCTTTCCTTTGTGCTAAGGTGGCTGCTCAGATGCAAAACTTGAAACCAAACAATGATTCAGTGAATATCTGTAAATTTCTGCAAATGTTTTCCCTTTGATGAGATGTTTACAGAAATGTCAAGTATTCGTTTCTTCAAGCCCTGATCTGTCTGAGGCCGATTCAGCTTAACAGTTACATAAAGCTACAATTTCAGCCGTCGACTTTGAGGTGGGGGTCAAAAACAGGTGGTTTTAGGGATCTCTGAACAGATCCCTGTGCTCGGTGTCTTTCTCCTCTCAACCTCCTGTTTGCACCATGTAAGTCCGGATGAGTCCAGTGATGTATGGCTTTCCATTTGCAGAAGCTAGGACAGGAGAGCTCTGCATGATTGACATTCTCAGAAGCACTCAAGGATGCTCTTGACAGCCACATGCAAAAGCCCTCCTCGTGGTTCTGGAGCCCTTCACCGAAGAGGCCTGCAGATTAATGTACTGTTTGCTTGTTATTTTCATTAAGTAAATGTATGTTGCTGACATGAGGTGATTGATGGTCTGTTATTTTGGTGTGTCTGTGCATTGTCCTGAAGGACGCGCTAACAGAAAGGATGTAATGCTGTAAACTGGTCCGTTTAAAACACATACAGGAAGCCAACACTTGCTTGTTTCACATTAGAGTCTCAAAGTTGTCATAAGCTTGGCTGTTGTTTTGACAAAAACCCAAGACTGCACTCTCTGCATTGTTTTTAAATGGTTGAGAGTATTTTTTATTTTTAATCAGCATCTGGATCCAATATCCAAACACACAGTAATGGACAATCCGTCTAATGACAGCCATGTGTCCTTGAACTGTCCTGTCAGGCTTTTTCCACTGATTTCTCCAAGATCATTCACTTTACTGAGTGCTGTGTCGCTGCCTTCATTAGCTCACTGTTACATTGTGTTCAAGACTACAAGAGCAATCAGTCAGTCAAAATTAATTTCCTTGTCATGTTTCTGGGAAAAGCTGTCTTACCGGCAAGCACCATATTAGCACTTGTACTTTGAAGTGTCCTGGTGGCAAGCTCTTTTACTCTCCTTTGCTGTTTTCCTTCATCATATGGGGGTTTTTTGTTTGCTTTTTTTTTTTTTAACCCGTATTTCCTTTAGATATTTTAATCCCTTCAATTTTGATTAGTATCTGTTAAATGCTGTTTCTTGTAACTTATTTTTCTTTTCACACTTTCATTTCTGTTTCTCAAACTTTTTTTAAATTTATTTTTTCAGTTTGTTAGATTTTTAGGTCGGGTTAGGTTACAATTCTACAGTTCTACAGTTTCGTTTATCAGATGCTTTTGTCCTTAACGACATACAAGGCAAGCAGGGTTCCTTTATTTTTAATTGTAGGGAGGTTAACTTTACAGTCAGAATTACAGATGGGCCCATATGATTTTTCAAGGTCCAGATACAGACACTGATACTGATTCTTAATAGTCAAGGAAGCTGATATTTGGTGCTTCAAAACGTGTTTGTTAAAGGGACAGTGAGGACTTTCTGAGTGATCTTAAAACAGTCTCTTTTTTAGATAAATACTTGACGGTTACCCATAACTTAAAATTAATTTATCAGCGCTAAAAAGGTTATTTCCAAAGGTTACTAAAAGGCAGATTCCGATATGCGTCAAAATGCCAATATAGATAGTTATAGATATAGACAGACAGATAATTGGCCCAGGTCAGTTATGAGTCTACCCCCAGTCAGAATCGACACACATATCTAAAACATATCTTTCAACTTAGACATACAGAAGTACTACCATAAATAAAATGATATTTTTAATTTTAAAGATAAAAGTTCTTCAACTGAATTTTTTTTTCCTTTGTCTCTTTATTTTGCTTGTCAACATATTTTAATACTTTTTTTTTAGTTCTTTGTTTTTCGTCTTTATTTGAATACCTTTTTCAATAACTTTTCATTGCTTTGATTTTATGGGGTTTTTTTTCTACTGCTTTGATTTCTTCATTATTTCTTTTTAATTTTTTGTCTCTAAATTTTTGATATTCCTTTTTCACTATTTTTGGACAGAGAAGTTTTCTTGGTTTTGCCTGGTATTGATCTTGTTGTCTGCCCTTTTTTTCTGTTACTTTGTTGCTAAGTGAGTATCCTGATCCACTCTTTCTCAAAGTTCTTTATAAACTCCTGTTTTCAGAAGGGGGGGTATAGATGAAGCTTTATTACCAACTCTTAAATGTCACATTCATCATACAGACCAACAGTTTACATGAATGGTTTGAAAATATTGCTGTCTGTCTGGTGTGTGGTGTGGTAAAGAGCGCATGGCTTGTATGATTGCCTTCTGTGTGTTCACACTCATCAGTGTCTTTCACGTCTTCTTCTGATCTTTAGCTCTTTTAACTTAAACAACGTGTGGGCGTGTGTAGGATCTGTAACCCACAAGAAACATGGATGGGAGCCAGGCATTGATGCTTTTAGCCGTCACAGTGGTGTGGATGACTCACCTTCTTTCTCCGTTGGAGTAAATGCGTGTACATTTGTGTGAGTGTGTGTGAGAAAGTGTAGAACTCCTGAGACACACACACACACATTATGCAATACATGTATTATATAATTTAAGAATATAAATGAAATGTGAGGCTCACAGCAGATGAGACATAAGTGGGGACCTTTAGAGGATGCTTGGAGCGTCTGTTTTTCCTTCATTTTAGTCAGTTGCAGCTGCTGAATGTTTACATTAAAGATTCTGTACACATGCAAAAAAGAAGTGTAACCTTAGTATCTCATTTCTGGATAAGTGGAACAGAAATATTCATCACATCTATTCCTGTAAAGCCTCTGCTTTCTTCTGCATGTGGTTGCTATTGATCCCAGGTGGTTGTGTTATAGGAGAAGCAGCAAATTAAGACTCTGTAAAACCTTTGAGTGATCAGATTTTTACCTCATGTGAGCTGCCATGAGACCTCTTAGGCCAGAGTAATTATTTAGAGTTAAGAGAAATTAGTTTGTGTGGGGTCACACAAGGATCAATCCTCGGACTCTGGAATCTTTGTTTTTGTTATGTTATCTTTCATTCATAGCTTTACATAAATACAAATGCTGTATTTTTTTTTAGAGCTGGGATAATATGCTTTTCTCCCAGTTTTATTCTTTTACAATTTTTTGGGGTGCCAATTCTATTCCAATTCCGATTTTATGATATTGTCTATTATTACGATTCTCAATTCACTCTTTTAACACCAGTGAAAAAGCTTAATGATAATTTCCACAGACTATATCAGGAGTCAAATTCCCCCAGAAAATTCACATCACATGTGAGTCAGTTTTCAAGATTTATCCAGCAGCAGTATATTTGAACCAGCTGTTTATACTCTGTTTTCAAAAGCCTGCGTTGAAGATTAAAATACAGCATTTATATTTGGAAAAATAAACCAATTTAAAAAAAAAAAAAAGAAACAACAACAACAAAATCAACTTTAAAAACATTTAAAAAAAATTCTTGATACGTATGTGAATCTATTTTCTTCTGCCACCCCTAGTATTTGTACATTTGCACTCTAAATGTAATGGAAGAGATTAAAAAATATGTAGCCTTTGTCTCTCAGATAATATTACAGAAAGTGATTAATAAAGGACATGTTGTAGAGCAGACAACCAATAGTTTCTGTTGAAGAAAGCACACCAAAAGGCATAGGATGATTTCTACTACTGAAGCTTCTGGAAAAAATAAAACTGATGATCAATGCTATAAGATACCACTTATGTTATTTTATTGACAGCTTGTAAGTCACTCATATTTGAGAA
This sequence comes from Thalassoma bifasciatum, assembly GCA_008086565.1. Taxonomy (NCBI): domain Eukaryota; kingdom Metazoa; phylum Chordata; class Actinopteri; order Labriformes; family Labridae; genus Thalassoma; species Thalassoma bifasciatum. Next base: position 29,243 of record RPOG01000495.1, on the reverse strand, counting down.
TGATTGAACATCACCTTTGTGGAGGTGTTTTTTCCCCCAGTCTTAATTCTGGCTTGTATTGTATGTAGTTTTGGATAAAAGTGTCTTCTAGATGAAATTGTAGAATTGTAAGTAGTATGATGCTTTTTACTGGTCGTCTTAACTGTCTTGTTTGATCGTTTTGGACTTTGAAGCTCTGGCTTGAAGGTTTTATACAAATAAAGCCTTTGAATTCAAAAACCAAAATGGAAAAATATATCCATAGGCTTTGAGATGCTGTCTTGGATAAAGAGCTCATTTCAGATCCAGGCAGCCTGAAGGCAGAACTTTTCTCTCCCTGTACCTGATGCAGCCTCCCAGGGCCTGCTGCATCAGGTATCTTCTTTCTGACTGCTGCTGCAGGGGAAAAGTCATTTCCCTGGTGGTTGGGATCCTTTGATGATCCTCTGAATCTTACTCCATCCATGCCTGGTATAAATATCCTTCAGGGGAGGTAAAGCATAAATTTCCTGTCTTGTGGCCTGTTTTGGCGCTGCAGCCTGTCAGTGTGCACCTGCATCGAAGTGTCAGAAAATCCAGGCATTGAAAATTACACTGTAGACCTCACTAGTTTTGCTTTCTGCTGATTTGTGCTCCACAGTGCCTCCTATTAACTAAAACCTGCAGCCTCCCTTCCTTTGTTCATCCATAGCCAACATATGACTATCTTTGGCTTTCAAGTCACATCTCATATTTTTTAATTTCGATTGTTTGACCTTCGGTGAACACGTCAGTCTCACCCGCAGCCATAAACCACTCATTACAAACTTTTTGCAGGTCTTATCATAAACTTCAGAGGTGACTCTAGCTCTTCGCTGACCTGAAGGCAATGTGTGAATATCACCATATTTCACTCTTTGTTTTCCTGTAGGGAAGGCAGCACCAGTATCCTCAACAACCTGCTCTCCAGGATGGAGCAGTACGCCAACAACCTGGAGAACCTGGTGGAGGAGCGAACACAAGCCTACCTGGAGGAGAAGAGGAAAGCTGAAAACCTCCTCTATCAAATTTTACCACAGTGAGAAAAATAACCATTCACATTCCCTCCTTGCGAGAAGCTTAAAACTTCAGTTAACTTGAACCAGGCAAAACTGTAGGCTGAGTGTTTCAGTGGGTCTCAATGACACTTTATCGAGTGTGATAAATCCCTGTATTAATTAAAAAGACTCCAATTCCTCCTAACATCTCATTTTTGGAACAGATACACATTTCCCTGGGTACAAACTCGCCGCAGATGAAAGAGAACAGAGAGCGCTGACAGGCAGAGCTCTCATTAAGAGGAGCAGATTTGATAGAGAGTTTGTGCGTTGGGATAACACCACAACCGCAAATCCCATCTTTTACACACATTCAAACTCTCGTCAGCCGAAAAAATCTCATCGCCTACAAGCCTGGGCCTGAGAGAAAGGACTCTCATCATTTCTCACGGCTTGTAAAATTGAAGTAATAACTTCTGGTTCTGTGTTTCAGCCTAAGGTATAATTCAATTTAGAGAAAGTTAAAATGAGCAGAATTTGAAAAGAAAAAACAGAGTCCAGGTGTAATTGAACCTACAAGGGAATTCCTTACCTATGTGTCTTTTTTAAAAAAAAGCAAACTGTTGAAATCAGCATTGGTTCCCTAGAAATCACTTTTTTCTCCTCCCACAGCCTGCATTTTGCTTGTCCCAACTTGTTTTTTTTTTGTCTTGCAGGCAACAGAAAGCGTAAAATCTGGTTTAGAGTAATCAAATCAAATAATACTGAATCAATCCACACAGTCAGGGCATGTTTGCTTCCTGCAGTGACTGAAATGAAAGCTCTCTTCTAGATTTTGATGTCCAGTATCCCTATAAAAAAGCCCTTAAGGGCCATGATTTTCTACTATTTGTTTTCTCAGTTTTCTCAAGATAGCAACTTAATTTCAGTTGTTTTCTCAAACAACTGAAAACAACTGAAACTCACTCATAATCTTGAACGCACAATGCAGATTTATTGTAGGAAATCATGACTTTTAAGGGCTTCTTTAGTGAACACCAGATGTTGTTTTTTTAATCAAAGTAAATGTAATTTGCTTCTACATTTGGTAGCATCACTTTTTATTATCTAGGTTCAGCTGATGCAGCTTGCTTCTGTTTTTGAAGTTTTAATTCAAAAGAAGCTAACTAAACAATTCAAAGAACAAAAAGGAGCCAAAAGAAAATCTTGTATTTAAAAACCTGACCTTACTTCATGTGTCTCTTTCTCTCCTTTCTCAGTTCAGTAGCAGAGCAGCTAAAACGAGGGGAGACGGTGCAGGCAGAAGCATTTGACAGCGTCACGATTTACTTCAGCGACATTGTGGGCTTCACATCAATGTCTGCAGAAAGTACACCTCTTCAGGTACACGGTGATCACTTTTCTGTTGAATTATTCCTGCTTCATAAATCACTCTCTCTCTCTCTCTCTCTGTAGCTCCCCGTTGTATGGATTAGTAATGACAAGCTTTTCTCACCAACCAGGCTTTGAAAATTCACAGCTTGTGATTACAGTGAGCTGCAGCAGATTCTGCTTCTGTATTCATGCAAAAAAAAAAGTGCTTACCAGTTTCAGGTTTCTACCTACAGTGTGTCTCATAGTTCCCACAGTGTGTGTGTTCCCACACACAGGCTGCTACTCAGAATAGTCCATTTGTTGGATGGGAGAGTGTGTTGACGCAGAGTTGAGTCACAGTGTGCCACCAGAAAGCTCCCTCTCACATGATACCAAAAAGAGGTTCTTAACCAAACACATCAGATTGATATCACATATTCGCTGAGGGTGTTAAGTGCTGGTGCCAATCTGAAACCTTTAGATGGAGCGGAATCACCGATGAACAGACACTTGTCAGTTCAAGGCAGTCTGTACCGTACATGCCCTGTTATGCCACCTCTATAATGTGTAATGTTCTCAGACTGAATGGTGGGATGAAGTCAATTGGCTTCAAATTCACCATCAGAGGTAGTAAGGTAAGTGCAACAGAAACTACAAGGTGCATTGATTCACGGTGCTGATACAGGATGCTACTGCTGCTAAACTGCAGTTGCCCCTCCTTCGTGTAAAGGCTAAAAGTAACTTTGATTCATAGTAAATTTTATTGAAACTTGGTGTTATTCGTTGATGTGTGGCTAAAATCTGACTTTCTCCCCTCTTTTGTGGACACGCTGTATTGGAAAGTGCTACAAGCTGAGCCTTGTTATTGTTATTAACTCCACGCTGAGCTTGTTTTCGTGTTTTGATTCTTTCAGCATTAATTTTCACCGCGTATTCTTACTGAAGGACAGATTGTACAGTTGCACCTCTTTATAAAATTAACAGATGTGGTATTTATAAACTCTGAATAAACCAGTTTTACACCATGATTTTTTTGCCTGGTGGCCCCTGGTGGTTTAACTTATGTTCATCTTGAGGATATTTTGGGGGAAAAAAACAATTAGAAATCAGGAAAAAGGTTAAAAAAAATAGTAAAATGGAGAAAAAAAAACGAGGAAAATGGATCCTCTTTAGTGTTTGCAGCTGTTCCTGTAAGACAGCATATAAGCCCAAATGTCTCCAATCCTCCCAACCCCCAACCCCCAGCCCCTGCAGTGGAGATTTACACCCTCAGCCCTGCTGTCAGCCTGTCAGTCAATCACATCCTACACCACGAGCTCAACAGCAACTGTAGCGGTTCTTCTTGTACCTGAGAGCCATTTTTAAAATATTTCTTCATAAAATATGGTTGTTTGTGAATTTCTGGAAGATGTAATCTCACCATTTAGTGTATAATGCAGGTGAAAGATGCATTTTTACTCTGGACAGACTTTTACTAAAACAAGCTGTGATGATAAACTGCTGCCAAAGCTGTCAACAGGTGTACAGTGTTTCTTCAAAGAGGGGGCATTCTGCTAACCCATATTTCAAACATGGATATGGAGTAACAGTGCTTCATACTGAACATGCAAATTTTGAAACCCTGATATGATCAAAAATTGTAGAAGTTTCCAAAATCTGTTTGCAAACTACTTTAAGTTAAAAAATGGAACAAGAAATGGCTTGGATTTTCCCAAGACTTGCTGAAATGATGAGTTCATCACACCAAGTTGGAAGGAAAAGCCACCTAATGCCTAAGCCTCCCGATAGCTCCACCCCTGATAGGCCACCAGAGGGCTGGCCAATCAGAGGGAAGGGGGTGCCTTAAAGAGACAGCAGGTAAAATGACGCGTCTCAAACTGAGGCTGAAATACGTGAAAAGTTTAAGAAATGTTGGAGCATATAAAAATTATTACCTAAACTCTATGATAGACTGTTAATGAAAAAGAGGCCCCAGCTCAATATTTAGCTGGTGAAATGTGAAGATGGAGACTTCTAGATTATTCCAGATATTAGGGAGAAAAAAAGTCTTTATTTAATTTTGCCAAGTTAACAACTGCTGTTATTAAATTACTACTAAAGAAGTGAATCTAAGAGGGGCGGATACGGTGTTTTGTATTTACTGCCCCCACATTTGAATCCCACACTGTCTCCAAGAGTAAATGTCATTAGTATCTCATAAGTCGGACTAAATGGTGTTTTTGTTCAATACTGCAATCTCCCAACAAAGGACAAATCCAGCTGGCTTCAGTTCAAAGCTGAGAGAGAGAGAAATTCAAAAATTGACATCAAAGAAGACAAGTTAACGATAAATTGGTCTTTGAATAAGCAGCCAACTTCTGACATTAATGCTACATTACAGCCCTGCAATCCGTTAAATTTGATCCATATTGTTTTTAAAATATTCCATCTGCTGGTTTGATGAATGATGCTGTAAATGTGTCTGTCAGAAAAATTCTACATGGAGCTGCAGACAGACCGAGATTAAGGTGGAAACTTTGAGATTCTGCAGAAACGGGCCCCCCAACTTGTCAGCGTTTTACTTTTGCCACAGACAAGAAAATCATGGAGCTAACTGTAGTGATTTTGTTTCTCATTTAATCTTTGTTCAGCTCAGAAGTCCAAATGAGATTAAAAATTTCTCTTCCAAGCGAGGCTGGGCCAAACTTCCACAAACACAAAATCAAATTAAACAAATCAATACGACATCCAACATTTCTGGTAAATACAGATACAGAGCAGGCTTTCAAGGAGAAGAAAACACTCTCTCTAGGTATCTTTAAAACTAGAGGTACCTTGATGAGATTTTACTGCAGACTCCCATATTTAGAGACTATCAAAAAAAGAATCGAGAACTTGGTTATATGCCATCACCGTATAAAGCACAGACTTGTGATGTCAGTACATTGTCCTGATGTCATTTCACATCCTGTTATGGTGTTTCAGAAACACCAGAGGTAAACACACAGCAAGAGTTTCACGTAGCCTAGATATATTGAAGGAGGATGACTTAGAGATGATTCACCCTGTTACAGTTTATATGAAGAAAGCACTGAGCCATAGCACTGGAGCTGTAAACATGAGTGTTTGTTCTCAAAAAAATGGACATTTCAAAATTGGGCATAAATGTGATTCTTGGTTATTGTAAACAGCCTCAAGTAGAAATTTGAGAACTTGAGTTTTTTTTTTTTTTTTTTAACAATCCTCCATTTTCTTCTACTTTCAACAGAGTTTGCTGCTCTTCCCAAAAAGGGTATCTTTCGTAAATGCTCAATTCAAAAAGCTCACTCAGTATCTCAAAGAACAACATTATGTGTCTACATTCGGCTCTGCTCAGTTGTGCGTTGACTGAGTTTTTCAACTCACATCAGCTGCGTGTTCAGTCTGGGAAGCTGCATGACTGACAGACAGATGGAGGCATGAAACCTGCAGAGTTCCCGCAACTCCCACTCTATTAAGTCTCTCCTGATTCTTGTTAGGCTGTAAAACGTCAAACCTGTTGACTCCTGGTCTGTCTCCACTCAATATGTCTGTTTGTTATTGAAGTCAAGTTAAATACGATCTGATTTTGACACTATTTGTATTAATTTGGAAGTCACAGGCTGTTTTATGCAGTTTCTGGGCGCTACTTCCTGTTCCGCTCAATCTTCCCTGAGGCGAATTGACGAGTCACAGCCCCGAATAAAACATAAGATTTCTACAGTATCACAGACACATCCGGTGTATTTTAACCATAAAAACAACAGCAGCTTGTATAAGGGACAAACTCCACACCACCACTAAAAAAACAACAGTAACATTGAAAAATAAGTTTAGAAGCATTTTGTAGAGCTATGCCTGAAAACTTCCTCACTTTGGAAAGCAGCAGAGCGAGTCGCACCACTCTGGTCCAAAATTGGTTTAGCTAACTGAACTGAGAGTCATTACCGGAGCGGAGAGTGTTGATGTGCTGCCTCACTCCTTCTGCGTTAAGGTGCCCTTTAGTTTCCTCCGCCTTTCGTGCCTGACATTTGATTTTGTTGCTTTCATCACTCTGAGACTTGACACGCTGTTGCTCCTGCCTGACTCTGTGTATAAGTGCACTTCTAAAAAAACAAACAGTGAAGTGATGTCTCTATTCAGAGTGTTAAAAATGTTTTCTTATTTGGGTGGCTGTGCCTCAGAGATAGGTCCATTTATCGGGGTGTTGGCTATTCAGTCGGGGCTTCTTTTCTCCAAATGCCCAAGATTCTGAACCCCAAATTACTCATGATGGAGTAGCCTGTGTGCCTGTGTGTGTGTGTGTGAGTGTGTGAGTGTGTGTGAATGATAAGCTGATTTGTGGCCTTTCATGGCTTTAAATTCAGTCGCATGACCCAGTTTGAACTTTTAATCACAGCAGTGGATTACTGCTTAAATTGGGGGTACAGGCTCAAACTTCCTCACTCCTCAGATTTTTTAACAGCCAGAACTTTTAGGAGTGTTGAGGATGGTTCGAGACTCAGGTGGTGCTAGGATAATTTTTGATACAAAGCAATTGATTGAGAGGTGGAGTCAGGTCATCATGGAAATTACGACACTTAAAAGTATTCACAAATTGTATTTGTAAATGATAGGCAAAGAAGTATGAATATGTGAAAGCTCCTTGAGGTCAAGAAACCATATGTTGTATGAGTATGATTTAAATTACAGTTTTCTTGGTCAAAGCACAGGCTATGGAAAGATTTCAACATTTCAAACACCTGTCTTGTATTGTTTCTTTGAAGTTAAACAATAAAAACTCTTCTCTATTTTTACAGGTGGTCACATTGCTCAATGATCTGTACACCTGCTTCGATGCCATCATTGATAACTTTGATGTCTACAAGGTTAGTTTGGATGATCAGAGGAATAATCACAATATTGAATTTAATGTATTTGGTTAACAATTTGTTTTAAAAAAAGGGGTCATTTTTGGCGCAGATGGCCTCGAGGGGTAGGTCAGGGCCCAGGTGCTAGTCCAGTCTGTGGCCTGTTACCTGTATGTTGCTCCCCACTTTCACCCCCTTTTCCTTCTCTATCCACTGTTCTCCTTTAAAAATAAGTCTTGAAAAGTTCAAAAGTTTGTGAGGGCTTATTTTGTGATCTTCTAAGAGTTTCATAAAAAAATGCCTGATCATAATCCACAATTTAAAATGAGATTATCAACTCCAATGTAGGTTATTTCTAAATACTGTTTCTCAGCTTCCAATTAATTTATGGCAAGTTAATGTCTCTATGACAACACCACTCCTGCTGACAAAGTTTAGCAGTGAGAAGAGAGATCTGAGTTTTTATGCGCTCAAAATGATTTCTTGGTTTTATTTAGTAGCAATAGTGGACACTGGAGCTTAACTACCTGACAGAAAAGGGACAAAAGAGCAGAGAAAAGCCAAACAGGCTAAAGGCTAAAACACAAGTTAAGTTGTCTGCTATAATGTTCATTCCAACCCACATGTAGTAGTTAAACTGAAGTGAACTGTTCAAATCTGAGAGTCTATCAATAAAATGAAGAGTGAGGTTACATTAGCTCTGCTTGACGAGGTTGTTGTTGGTAGATAAGCACTGGCAGGACATAACAAGGATTCCCTAATTGCTACAAATCCGTCTCAGAGCTCAGGGTTGTGAGTAACGCTAAATAGAGGTGGCTACTAAACTATTCTACAAGCTGAGTTCACAAGTTTTGTTGTTGTCAAGTTTCAAACTGTAGCGCTGGCACTAGTTTCTGGTCATTTTTAAATGATTTATTATATCATAATACAGGAGATTTACAGGAGAATAGTAATGCAGGAGGATGGCAGTAAAGAGAGGCAAAGAGGGCACTTTCTGTCCACAACAGGAGACTTGACATTTATGGTCCTCAATGTCCCTTTAAGTACATGTGTTTTATTTCATTATTGATGCCTTTGAGAACAGTGAAAAACATGCAGTACAAAATCATGAAATATGAATATCCTTGTTTATTTAGGTGGAGACCATCGGCGACGCCTACATGGTGGTGTCAGGCTTACCAGTGAGGAATGGGAAGCTGCACGCCAGAGAGATCGCTGGGATGTCGCTGGCATTGTTAGAACAGGTCAAAACTTTTAAGATCCGACACAGACCCAACGACCAACTGAGACTCAGGATAGGTATTCACACAGGTGAGTGTTTCTCAGTGTTACTGATGGTGATCATGATTGTAGATGACTGAAGGGTAAATGAGTTGATTTCATCAGTGACTTAGGAAATTTTCCCCTGAGTGTTTCCGTGGCAGCCTGATGATGTTTTGGAGGATGTTTTTCTGTTGCTATTTTTTGTTGATGGAGCTTTTTTTTCTTTTCTCTCCCTGGCGTGCTCTGACCCTTTCTTAATTCTGCCATCTAATAACCAATTTCCTTCCAGTTGGACACGGCACAAAATCAGGGTTGTTTAAATTTAACAAACCAGAATGCAGTTGGGATTTTTGAAGGTCCAAGCCAGACTGCTTAAACATTTCGGCATCAGAACTTTTTCCTTTTGATTTTTTTTATTAGAAGTGCATTAAGCTCTCAAGAAATCTAATTTATGGACGAAGAAATCTAAATGAATTTCCCCTCCAAAAAGCTTCTGATCTGATCCAACACTAGTTGCACGCAAGACTCTGAGTTTCCACTACAGCTTGGATGACCCAGCAGTTTGTGAGGGATTAACTTATCACATGAATAGCATTTATACAGTTTGGCAGTTCATGGAAGTCTTAAGATTCATTAAAAAAATAAAAGTAAATTCACTTTCAGGCAGCTGTGGTATGTAACATCCACCCTGGATCCCAACATACTGACTGGAAATAAGCCCAGGCTGGTTTTATCTCGATCCATCTGCAGCATTTACAACAGCTCCTGACGCACTATTTAGACTGTACCACCTCACAGCAGCATGTTTATATTCCTTCTCCAGACACTTGACGTGCAGCAGAAATGGATCAGCATGCGTAGGCAGGTGCCAAGCAATTTCAGAGTCATTTAAAGCATTCTGAGTAATTTCAATCCACTCACACCTCTGTCATGTTATTAAAAAACGTTCTTCCCACCATAGCAAAGTGTTAATGACTTAACCTCTTGTGTGCCACATGTTACACTTGTTTTCCACTGCCAAGTGTGACATGACATTTGCTTATGTTTTAAAGGTCCGGTCTGTGCTGGAGTAGTGGGTTTAAAAATGCCCAGATACTGTTTGTTTGGAGATACAGTCAACACAGCATCTCGAATGGAGTCAAACGGAGAGGGTGAGTCTTGCCCTTACAAGTTTGGTTCAATGTTTTTTCTCTACAGTGTCTGGTGTTGGATTTTAGGGCTGGTATCACACATGAAATTCAAAGCTGTAACTCAGGGAGTATGGGTAATTTTTGAATTAATTGTTCTATATTTTATACATTCAGCTAATTTACCACTAGAGCTGGACAATTAATTGCAAATTGGATCAAATTGTAGTATAGCTTGTTGCAATATTCTTTTTTGCAGTAGATGTTTTATGCTTTACACCAATGTTACTCAACCCTGCTCAACCAAAATAAGCAAGAACAACAACAATAAAAACAAGTTTAATGTAGCTAAAAGGGTCAAGAAGCAGCAATGGAGGATTGGAAATGGTCAGAAAGTCGCAAAACTTTTTGGAGGTCTCACATTTCTGTTTAAAATATCTTAAGTTATTGTTGTATATTAATCAGTTATACACAGTTATATTCTAATAATTTTGGCAGCCTGGTTTTCATTATCTGTAAGCCATAAAAACTTAAAATAATTCACTCTATGTATTATGAGTCAATGCAATTTCTGGGTTTCACTTTCTTGAATTAGTGACCAAAAATATTTAACTGTTTCATGATACTTCAATCTTTTTGAAAAATACTTGTTTATGCAAAAAGAGTTTCTTTGTAGAATTTTTTTACTTTCTTTACAAAAGTTTTACTCTTCTCCCCATGTATGTTTCTCTTGTTCAAAACGAGAATAATAGAAAAACATCATCTCGTGGAATATAGCAATTGAAATTAATCGCAATTAGATCATTTTTGCAAACCGTTCAGCCCTATCACCACTACTTTGAAGTAGCAATCAGTGGGAAAAGCTTTCACTCTCTACCTTATATAACTCTGCTGAGCCCTTCCTACCAAAAATCCCCATTTCCTTACAAGCTTTTCTCTCCAAAACTTGTTTTTCCTTTAGCTTCTTTTGACAAATGCGGTCTAGAGAGCATTGATGAGGTGTTGGAGAGAAGGGTCACTGTGGTATCCTCAAGTCTTAAGGTTCAGCTTGAATACTCTGAAAACAAAACAAAATCTAAATAGCTTTAAAAGCTATATAGTAAATAATATAGCTATTGAAGGGTGTACTATAAAGTGAGATGAAAGGGGAAAAAATCTGGTCTAATGATTCGTCTTCAGTCAGAGTTTTCAGTGTCTCTGCACCGATTCTACATTAACCTGGCTAGATCACCTCACTAACTTCTGATTTTCAGCCTTGAGTTGGCTGAAAAGCACTGTTCTTTCACAAATGAGTAAATAACTGTAGTTTAAATCTTCAGCTGAAGAAAAACACATCTATCATAGTCTTTGTTGATTCCCCTCCATAAGGCAGCCATGTTGCAGGATGTTTTGCAACTCGGTCTGATCGAGGGGGGGTTGTCCTGGTGGGAATGTGATGCTAGTGCTCACCCTCTGTAGGACATTTACCACAAGCTGCTCCTGACTGACCCTGCCACCTAGAGTCTGGCTAAGAATAAAGAAACAAGACAGACACAAATCAATAGAGGAAAGACACGCAGAAGGGTTTTGAAAACATCTTGTAAAGACGTTAATTTAAAAGGTGCATCAATACTCTAATTATCTTTTTCTTTTATTTTGTCTTCATTAAAACTACAGGAATTTTAGATTTTAGAAGACCCTTCATACAGAGGTAGTAAGTGGTAATGTTGAGGTTATTTCAGTTCCAGATCGGCTATTTGGCATCGATCAACAGAGTGATTCAACAGTACGTGTAATAATCCATCATTCTGCAACTACTGAACAATTGATGATTTAACCCAAGTTTGGGATTAAAACAAAGCTCTTTACAAACATAACAACATTTCTTTGGTTCAGGAGCTTTGTTGGCAGATTTTAATTCTTTTTTGGTACTGTACCGTGTTGGTGAGAAAGCACTGCATGGACCAATACGCCTTAAATGTCTTAAGCTTATTTAGAGTTTTTCTCAACTGTAAAAAAGAAGCCATGATGGCATTCAGAATACTTAACTCTAGCTCTTACAGTTCATGAAGTCTTTTGCTCTCATGGTGAAAAGCTCATGAAAATTGATAACTCCTAATTTTGCTTTGCTCAAGGTGTGTTGGATGCGGCTAGTCACGAGCATTTTTCAGTAAATTGTGTTTTGAAAGCTAAATTTGAGACGGATTAACCTGCTGAGTAAAATACTTTTTACCCTGACATTTCTGCTCTTAACTGGCTGTGACAGGAACCAGTGTTATGAAAATGTGGTTGGAGCTCTTGCAGGAGAATCATCAGCTGTATTGATTAACTACTGGGCTGCTTCCTGTATTTTGCCTCCTCTGGTTAATAATTGATTGCACTTACAGCAAAGGGCCCTTAGCCAGCGATAAACTGTGCAGCCTGAAGCTTTACAGGCAGGAGTCATGTCTCACATCTCTGCACTGTGTGCATTAATTAGGCCAAACAATACAGATTTTCATCACTGTTAGCCTTTCAGCTGCTGGCACCCAACGGATCAGCATCATCAACTTCCCTGTGTTTGAAATCCGAAGACCTAAGATAATAGCAGTGTAGTGTTAATTCAAAGGTTTGTTGGGTTGTGATGTGTCATCTTTTTTCCTCTCTGTGTTTATCAGCCTTAAAGATCCATGTATCCTCTGCTACCAAAGAAGTGCTGGATGAGTTTGGCTACTTTGATCTGCAGTTACGAGGAGATGTAGAAATGAAGGTAAGATAATTTTCTACTGAAAACTTTTAAGGTAGTCAGTTCACAATACAAAAAAAAAGCCATTTGCTCCTGATCTATCACTCTCCTATTTTGCTTTCTTCTGCTCCTCCGTCCTTTTTATGCCAGACAGTCCAGCAGTCGCCACTAATACTACCGAAAAAATCCAAGAAATTATTTTCAGCGGAGAAAACCACAGACCTCTCTTCTTGCCGCTAAACTTCTTCAGCCGTTGTGGCATCGTCATAGAGACTTTGACATGCTGCAAATCAATCCAGTCCAGTCCGAACCAATCAGTAACCAAAGAAATACCATTTAGAAATAACCTTTTTTGGTACTGACAATCTCATTTTAGGTTGTGGGTTATGATCAGGAATAAATCTAGATGTGAGACTTTTTCAAGATCACTTTGAAAGTCCTCACAGTCCCTTTAATTGGACCATTATTTACAAACTGAGTGACATGCTCTATGAAACAATACTTGGGACTATAAAAAAAGACTCTGGTAAAACAAACAAACAATTTAACAGACTCAAGGTCAGGTAGAGTCCCTCTTCATGCATACATGAAATCGCCACCTACTGGCCATTTGAAAAATACAGTTGAAAGGCATTTCAGTATTGGCTTCACTCTTGACAGCAGGAGGCTGTGGTTGTGGTTTTACAGATTTTTTGAAATGATGATAGCATGCAAAAAGAAAAAGTTCACCTTTTAAAAAGCTATTGAACTCTTTTATAATGGATTTACATTATACCTATTCAAAGGTTAATGGATCCTTTTGTCACTTATCAGTTATACTGCACACCTAAAGTACAGAGGTTATATTTCTTAATGAAAGCAGCAAGAGTCCAGTGTGACTCACAGATTTTTGCTTTTAGTTGTCACACACTCTCCTTATCCCACTGGACACTGTAACCAATGAAATTGAATGTATATTTGATAAAATTAGTGAAACCCAAAATGCAATGTCATTGGTAGCATGGTGCCTTTTGCATGAAAAATATGATCATTTTGTGCATCTGATTGATGTGGCTTGATTTAGGCTCAAAAGTGGAAGTGTAAGCAGAGTCACAGTAGCCATTAGAGTAGACCTTAAACAAAGGACATCAGCCCCACCCCTGGCCCCCCCTCTCCATCTCCATTGATGAAGTTATTGATTTCTATGTATTTCAGGGCAAAGGCAAAATGAGAACGTACTGGCTTCTCGGGGAGAAGACTGATGTGTATGTTATCTGAGAGGTCTGCTGATAACCTGACAGCAGCAGAGGAGACGAACAGCAGGAGCTCCAGTGGCCGAGCCACTTCTTTATTTGTTCTAGAATAAGTCCTTATTGGTGATTTCCGTGCAGAGGAAAGGCAAACGACACCATGTGACAAAAACAGAGGGAATTCCAGGTATTTTTATTACCTGCATACTGTAACTGAAAAAAGAAGAAAAAAAAGATGTTGTAAAAGTTGTTTTGTATGAAGAAGCTTTCTGTCCCAAGAGTGAGTACTTTTCACTGATAAATTCTTATTTTTTGTGCTTTCTATATTAAGATTTGTATAATGTGTTTGAAAGTCAATGATGTATTAATATTTCATCCATTGAAGTTTGGAGGCACAGGATTACTATGATGTCACTGCAGGGGTTCATGAACCGTTTTAAACAGTACAAGCTAATTTGTATATATGTATATCCAAGATAATGTAAGATATTTTGTTCAATAAACTGAGTAAAAAACTCTTTTTCCATTTATAGATCACTCCGTATATGTGTGCTTCTGCTTTTTGGGCTGTGGTTAATTATTGATAACTTGATACTCTGAGTATGTAACACGAAGCAAGTAGGCAAGAGCATCAGTTGGCCTTAGCGGATCATGGGTCAATACTTATACTTAAGACCTCACATGACAATTTAATCACAAAGAAGCAACATCTTGGAAGGGGTAGTATTTTATAAACGATAAAGAATGGTGAACAGGCAGCTGTATAAATTAGAATACTATGAAGTGAGCACAACTTTTTTGAGCCTCCATGCAAGAAAAATTGGGAATGAGAAGTTATAATTCAAATGAAACTAGACATTTCCATTGTAGATAACTGTGTTCAAGCATTTTCAAATAAGTATTTATGTTGAGATATCTGTCCCCATTTTGATCTTCACCACGCTCTGCAGTCAACACACTGTTTAGCTTTGAGTCAGCACTTCAGGGTTTAAGTCACTTTGCAGGGATCACAATCTTTGAGATGTGCCAACAAACTCTGCTGCAATTGCCCTGATTGCAGGACAGGATGTTGCTTCACTTTTCTCTATTAGAGATGGTTTGGGCCAGTAGCTTTTCAAACAGATCACACATCTGCTCAAATATTTTGCAACTTTCAAGATCAGCATTTGACAGAAACAAACGTTTTGACCAAAGTGTCAACAAACAGAAGATGTGCTGGACTCCATCCCGTGTATTGATTTTGAATGAGGTGTGTGATCAGATTGTCCTTGGTGTTGCTCTTAAAGTTTGGATTTGGATCAATATTGTTAGAAATTTAAACTAATCAGAATTTACTACTTAACAAAGCTGTGTAACAAAAGGGTCACACATCCCATCAGGCTTGACCTTAATCACTCCAAGTTTACTTTTGCAGTAAACCAGCTCTCCGAACAATAATCATCTATCAACTATAAGGGCTGGTGTAAATATTATCAATAAGATCTGGATAACTTTGATTTAAAAACTCAGGATAAGGGGGGTAGGATTTCAAGAAGAAAATGTAATAAAACTCAAAAAATGTCAAATAATACTAAATTCGTATCGTTTATTATTTATTTCATTTATATTTTACACTCGACTTATTAAACTGATACAGTGCTACAGTAGATAAAGTAGACATAAGCTACCATTTAAGCCTTCGTGACCATGACACACATTGTGCATTTTCTTGAGGAGTAGGAGTTCATTTAACAGTACCTCTTTTATCAACAGGATACCTAAAATACACAAATCCAATGTGATTCAAACAATCAACAACTGCTGAGCACAAAGAACATATCTGAGTAGAATTTCTCATCAATTTCTTTTGTAATATAGTAAATATATTACATTGTAAAGAGACTTTATGGACACCCCGTTTATTTGCGAAATCGTTGAAATTCCATAGTGCTGTGTATTTATTGATCATATACCATGTGTAGAGCAGCCTAATTAACCAGGCAATGGTGAAGAGATAAGGAAAAGATGTGCAAAAAAAGTGTTAGCAGCAGGCAGCGATGTGTTTGCTGTAATGACATCACCGCTCATTATCAGTTGTGGAACGGGGACATGTACGCTGTGTGTAGCCATGTGTTGGTGTGTGTTTGTGTTTTTTCATCTCTGCAGAAGAACATCTTCTCCTCCTGCATGGCTGTAATTGCCGCCCACTTTTTCACAGCAACACACACAGTCGCCGCCTGTTAGCAGCTCAGCAAGCAGAGTGGAGGTCTGTGCTGAGCCCCAGCGCTGACCTGCAAACTCGTCGCCACCATCCAGGCTGTCCGTCACCCTGTCCTGTGTTCTTTTGTGCCTTTTCATGCAACCCAGACCTCACAGAACAGACTGATCCAAGGAATCATGCAGTTACAGTGTTAATAAGTCAAATAAATGATACGGAAAAAAAATTAAAACCACCAAACAAGGTTTGGTGATTTCACCTCTTTGATGTAACTAAACTGTACATTGGTGTAATGTATCAGTCAATACAAAGAAACACTAATTAAAGGTGAGAACAGACATCCAGCCTGTACACCATGTATCATAACTTTTACTTGTTTATTTGTGGTTATTTAGTAGGAACAGATACAGTAGATGAAGACGAACTGAAAACAGATATCAAACACAAGCATCATTATATTCTGTGGTGTGCTGAATGTCAGCACCTGTGCACGACAAGTGGCTCTTATGCTGTTCCTTTCCAACCTAACCCTGGCTTGTGTTGTACTCTTAGATGTACGCTAACATTGTAATGTGTTGCAGACACATGTTTGCAACAGCCTACCCTATAAGGTATGAATAAAATAGACTTAAGTCAAACTTTGTTGGAAAAATGCCAATGGTTTTTCTTCAAGAAGTGAAGGTTGCAATATTTTTCAAATTATCTCGGCGAGTATGTCCAGCCATTAGCAATGAAAGCAGACCATTTGTACAAACGAAAAAATGAATTAGCTGTATGTATAAGGCATCAGGTTGACGCCCCAACACAGCATTAAATTTAATGGTGGTGGACCCCAGAATTAAAGATTATCTCCTAATTTGAATCATTTAAAACTGTTTTTGATTTTTTTTTAAATTATGGCTGCTATGGTACTCCAAAGAGAGGTTTCCACAAAAACTGCCCCCCCTGGTGACTGGCTGCAGTATAAGTCAAAAACTCTGTCCTGTCATTCGTTCCAGAAAAGAGGTGGTCTAACTTTAAAAAATAAAAATGCACCTCATAGCAATATTTCTCACATCCTCAAACTGCAGTGGTATGACAATGTCATTTGGCTGCAATGTATTCAAGTCTTCTTTTTTTCTGAGAAGCTAGTTTTTCATTAGTTATTGGATGTTAAAAACTGGATTTAAAGTTCCATGCTATGATAATTGGCAACTGTTGTTCTCTACTGCGCAGACTCTGGCTGCACAATGGCAGCCAATGGCGGCTCTGTAGCGGGTCTGTAAGTGCATTGAGAACCTCATTTGGGAATTTAGACTCACAATTTTCATCCAGGCGTAATGTTTTAGAGGCAGTATTTATTCTCTTAAAAACATCTCATGAAAATAATGGCTTGTTTGGAAAGAAAACTGCATGACAGAAGCTTAAATTACTTGTTGCCATAGCTACAACCTACTTATCCTGACTGAAAGCTTAAACAATCTTCAGCAAACCACGAAATTGTTATCTGATTGTCAGAGAAAAGTTAATCTTTAGAACACAATATGTGCCTCCAATCAGTGTACTGTGATTGACATCAAGCTGGTGTGTGCCTCTGTAATGATAGAGGAGAGTTCTTTGTAATATTTTCCAAGTACTGATAGGTTTTGGAGTTATTTTCTTCAAGGACAATGGTGAGATAGTTACCTGATGTAGAAGGATCGTGCAGCTCTTTGTTGCTATTACAATAATTACAGGATATGAAAAAATAATAATGGAGCCAGTTCTCACACAGCAGCATGGTCTGATGAAGAAAGCATAAAGCAATATCACAAATGTGTTGCACAAATGAAAATATTAAATCTTCCACAGGCTTGGCAGAAAATTTGAGATATAGAGATTATGTTGAGGACGGTTAAGATGAGCAATATCCAAAGTTTGCTCAGCCCCTACTGGTAGTTTTGGGTAGCATTTGCTTGATTTAAACTTGAGTTTCTAGAAGTCGGGTTATGTTTAAACCCATCCCAAGCTCAAATACCTTTGTCGGATAAAAAGACCAAAAGACCTTTAAACTTGCAACATCAAATACAATGTAAACCACCACCACATTGGACTAAATTATTAGATTAACTGGCACATTTTCACAGTTTCAGTTGTTAAAATACCCATAACACTTGGGAAATATCCACAGTCTGCATGATTTCAGCATGCTCTTTGTACCACAGAATAGGTTATCAAATAATGTTTATCTTGATGTGTTTTTTTAATGCTTGTTGTCTTTTAAGTGCACCCTGTATATACTCTTCTTGTATATAGTTGCTAGTTCTTGCATTTTATGTTTTGTTTTATGTACATACTGTCTTACATTTGTTGTATGTGGACCCCAGGAAGAGTAGCTGCTGCATTGGGAGCAGCCAATAGGGATTCTGATAACTAAAGGAATGAAGGAACAGAGCCATTTAAAGGAGATTTAGGTTGTTTTCCCTATTCAAAAAAAAGAAACATTGAAAATGATGGGGTGCCCCCCTCAAATTGGACCTTAACCCAATCCAGCAAACTTGGTCGACTAGTGAAATAAATTGGATAAATCCACACATAACCATTCAGAGGAAAGCCTCTGACTTGAGCTACGGAGGACATGGGATAACATTAGTGTTGAAGTTCTCAGGAAATATGCCAGTGATGTGCTGCTACCATAAGACTCACTTCATATGACATTTGTTGTGCTCCAAGCAACCATCTGCATGTTTCATGATCAGAGTGATCAGATTGATCATTTCATGTAGGCAAAATAAGGTCGATTCTTTTAGACCTGTCAACTTTTCTGATATTTTAGCCAACACTGCATATATACTTAATAATGAAAAAGCTTTACACTACCTCCATTAGGACAAAAACTGTGCAGCAATGGTAGCATACTTCTGAGGAACTGGTCTGTGGCCTACTGGCATATGGCGTGGCATGTCATCAGCCACTTTTCAGTCTTGGCACTGCTGAACATTTTTCTGCTACTTTCCTGGATAATAGTTACAGAGACTGTGGTGGAAATTATTAAAGAAAGTTTGACATCATTTTGGCGGCTAATTCAGGATGCTCAGCTCGCTGCACAGCATGAAGGGAGATGGGCAGAGAGAACAGCACATTCCTTTGGATGTTGTTTACTGGCTGCTGATCCAACTGTGTATCAACATTAATGCTCCAGCTCTGACCAGCGCCATCCTCCAGTGATGACAAATGCAGTAATAATTACGCTCAGGAGAGCAAACAGGACAAACTGTGTCTAAACTTTGCACGGGAGCCGGTTAATGTGCTTTAATAGGTTCAGAAACTGTCACTTTGAAAGGTTTAATGGATGGATAATGTCTGCTCTGTCCTCGTTACATCAGCTGAGATTTTTATTCAGGCAATGAAACTGTATTCCTTTTGAGACCCAATTACCAATAAGGCATAATCCAGTTATTCCCAAGTTTGACAATTTTTCAAATTCTTTTGTGCCATTACCCATTGTTTTCATCACTATTGCACTACTTCTTGAAATCATCATACAATAATCATATCCTAAGAATACTGATACTCTGCTATTGTTTACATGAATGGTAGTAAGACGTGAAAATGTCAATCTTACAGAAAAGGCACCAAAACTGTGTTAATAACCTTTAATAGCTCTAATTTTACTACAAAATGTAGTAATATGATATAAAAATGTGTCATGCTGCCTCAGTCATCTGGTAGGAGCTCGATTTCATCTAGACGCTCACTAATGGGTGTGCTGAACTTGGCTGATTTCCTGAAAGGAGCTTCAAGGTTCTCTGCCGCTGTTACTCCCTGTGGTTTGACAAAAGTGACACATATAAACACATAAGACATAAAAACAATGTTAGCGGTTTCGTAAAGTCTGATTAAACCTAATCCATTTTTTTCCTGTATCTTGCTTTGCTACACGTGATGCATGAGCTCAACACATAACCAACCCAGACAGAAAATAGCTAAGAACACTTTGCACAAAGTAGAGGGGACACTCTTGGAGAGAGCACCTGACATGCTCTATAATCATCTTGACCACAGTACAAACTGTGTACGCCGCTTTATTCCACCGGAGCACTATTGTTGGATTCTCCTTACATTGTAAAGTGCTGTTGTGGAAGCAGCTTAAAGAACACTAAATGAGGACCAAAGCATTCAGCAAAAGGACAAAATGTACTGTGCACATCAATGAAATGTAACACTGTGTGGAAAAAGTAGAACAATCTGACTGACCTGAATCCTCTGTCGATTTTCGCTCCAAAATGTGACAGCCTCGTCAGTTTTATAATCGTGACCCTGAAATAGGACCATAACAACTCACTGTTAGATGAACAGCACAATGAACTCCTTACGATGACCAGAAGGATTTTTGACTTAACAATTAAAAGATTATCAGGCTACCATGACTCTTAACAAGGAGTGTGTTTGTTTTGAAATTAATTATTTTAACATTCTGCTTCTTAAAGACTACTTTTAACAGACAAAACACTATTGTTTGAAATGTGACAAGCAATCATTATGATCTCTGTTTGTTGTTTGGTAGTCAGCTACACTTAGCGCTAGGTTTGCAGCAGCTCAGACAGGAAACATTGTATTCATTATGAAGATATCTCTGCAGTAAAAAGTGTTTCACCCTCAATAACAGCACTGCCCATGAATTTATAGCACACGAAACTTACTGGTGTTGGCTCAGGTTCAAGAGGCACAAACCCCTCGACACAGAAATCCCTCTGAGTAGTGGTGCAGAAATCAGTGTTTGATTCAGATGGGATTTGTTCTGCATGAATCTTCTCCCTGTTAAAACAAGAAGATACATTTTTATCTCCGACAGAGATTGACCTAAAGCTGTAACCTACACCATTTTATTTCAGCACCACATATCATCTGCTGGTCTTATTTTCTGTGGTCAAAACAAACTAAGCTAACTGCTCTGAAGAGGGATAAGAAAGGAAGATCAGTGTTTCCTCAATGTTGTTAGTGCTACACTCAACACTTATCGTCATCTGGTACAATGAGCTGATTTGATGATCCATTGTCAACGTGAATTAGTTCATTAGGGTCACATGGTGCTTGGTGGTGTCTCATTTCATTTACAATAATGAAAGAGTATTCAACTATATATACAATCTGCTGTCACAGCTGACAGGATATAACACATTGTCATAATGTTTGACTTCTACACTCTCAGACTACCAGAATTTTTTTGGGGTGGTGTATACATTAAAACATTATTCTTTGTGTTGTGGGTTTCCCCTTGTGTGCAATGACAACATCGAGCTAAGAAATGCATCAAAACAAATCAAAAGAGAATAACAACCACAGAGGAAAACTGCTGTAGCAAAGTAGTTAGCATTCATCATCTTGAGTTGTCTCGACTCCAGATAGTGTTGATCTTGAGAATGACACTCATCCCAAATATTTGATAAACAAAAGTTGAGGATTACATTCCAAAGTCAGAAGAAACAAACCAGGTCTAAGTTTTATACGGTTAGTACAGCAAACTCTGAGAGTTTGTATAATTAACATGGTGATGAGAGCAACACTATAAGACGGCAGGAAGACTCTTTCAGCGATACCTCTCCAACATGCTGTGTATAAAAAACAAGTTTAGTAACTATGTTTTCAATTTGATACCTCAATTTAGATAAATTATTAAACCAATTTTCCTTTTTTTCTGTTTCTGGCACTACCCTTGACGCGGTCTAAAACACAAGGATGAGGAAAGTGCATTCAGTATAGTATCAATAATTATAGCTCTTGGGCAAAAGGTGCCTTAACAGCCTTAACAGGTGTAAGAACACTTCCAGGAGATAGATACCGGTTGAGCACAGTCTGTTCATGCCCACACAGTTCTGAGACGAGGGTCTAATCAGTGCAAACAACTGTGTGGGTGAGACAATGATATGTAACCGATGATGCAAGAAATGCATGATCCTAGAGCATTGGATTCAGTGTTCTGTTTAATATCTACTCTTTTTGCTACTGCTACTAGCTTCTTTATTCAAACTGTTGAAAAAGTTTAAGCTTAGATTTGATGTAACCTGGCAGAAATCAGAAGCATTGGTATGTGTCTTTAAAGTCAAGGAAATTCAGCATATGGCTCTGAACTGAGTGATGAGACAGCATCTGCTGCTCAGGCTGTCTCTGTCAAAGACATGCTGCCTAGTATTTTTATGAGCAGTTAACTTGTGCTGCAACATTAATAACCACATTTGTATAGATAGACTCTGGTCTCCATGTAAAAACAGTAAAACAAAGCTAGACCTTTAAATGTCACATTACAAATCACTTTCAGCCTTAATTTCTCCCGCATACAAAAATAGCTGGTTTACCTTATCATCAGAGCAATTTCTTTTTCCAGAAGCTCACTCCTGATACCTGAAAAAAAGAGAGAAAAACAGAATGAGTGAACTTAGCTTAAATAGGAAACAATTTGAAAGGGTTTATAACTGAAAATTTCAAACCAGACTCAAAAGGAGCCAGGAGGTCAAGGTGTCCATTATCCTATATTATTCAAGACACTCACAGTGAAATGTTTTCAGCTCTTCTAAAATTCAATCTAGTCGATGTAGATGGTTTATAAAAGTCTGAGAGCTAAAGATTTTGACCATTCATGATGAAAGCCAAACATACATACCCCTCGTCCTCACCCCTGGACTCTTTGGGGGAACGAAAGTTGCTCTGTGTGTGGTCACAGTCTCCATTGTCGTGTCCTGGTTCAGGGTGAGGATCCCTTTGTGTCCATGTCTCTGAGTCCACTTCTTCTCTGTGTCAAGAGCAGCAACAGCCCTCTGGATACAGGGACGAACAGGGTGGACATGCATGGAAAAATACAACTGCTTTCAGATACAAAAAAATACTTCGGAATGGAGCCAAGTCTTCATTTTGATTGTATTTGCTAATGGTCTTAATTTGATTTTATGGAGTGATATAAATATACTGAAACACTGCACAATTGTATACCTTCAAGCACAGTTGAGTTTTTATCATAGATTCAGTTTGGAGGTTATTGAATGACATCAGCTATACAACGATAGGTCACAGCCGGTGACAGAAACCTTTTATTTGATAAAAAGCAGACAACTTTAGTCTTCAGACCCCTCATCATGTATCTAACATCATGTATCTTGACTATTCCACATTGATGTTTAGCAACTGCTACAAAGTTTTGGATGACCATATTCTTAAAAACAAAACAAAAAAAAGAAAAGGGAAAAAAAGGGGGAAAAAAAGAAAAAAAGAACAGGACCACCTACCCTGCCTCTTATACTAATTACTGAGTTACTAAAAAAGTACACAAAGATACTCATAGACAACAAAGAAATTACCTTTGTAACAGGACACTTATTGTAATAGTCCCATTTCCATGAGTAAAAAAAAATTGAAAATAAAATAAAATAAAATGAAATGACAAACTGGCTTTGTTGAGATCTTTTCCCTCATACAAATTTGATATTGTGAGATAAAAAGTCACAATTTCTCTACTTCTGAAACAATTGTTTGTATCTCTTACTATCTGCCAATGTCTTTTCCAAAAAAAAAAAAAAAAATGTAGTTGCTCTTAAGGTGCGTGTATAAGCAAATATACAATAATACTCTGTATCGGTGCTTGAATGTGCATATATGCGCAAATTCTATGCTCAAAGTATTATGTCACTGTATTTTTAGTTTCAATTGCTTTGGTGTATTGTTTGCCATTGTTGAAAAAATGAATAAAAACTTCTAATCACAAAATAAAGTCACAATTTCTACTTTTTAGAAATTTTTTTGAATTTTGACTTTTTAGCTCAAAAATTCTTTTGAACTCAATATTCTAAGTTTTCACCACACAACTTTGACTTTTTTTCCTCAAAGCTTTGACTTTTTTCTTATAATATTTTGACTTTTATCTCATAATTTTGACTTTTTTTTTCTCAAAATTTTGCATTTGCATCTCACAACTTTGACTCAGTATGGGCCATGCCTTCTGCATGCTCAATATCTTGACAGGTTGTAGCATCAGAATATTGCCAGTAGCCCAGTGCAGTGCTTTATTATACATATCTATGGTCTGTAGAACAGGAGAAAAACCTCCATGATGTTGTTTACTGATCACCAAGTTGCCTAGAGTGACGCTGCCCTGCATGATAGCGTTACCATTATACACAAAACTAACTTCACTCACCTCTTCTGCCCAGTTATGCAACATGCACCTCCCCACTTTATTTTCCACAGTGGCAGACTGTTCGCTCATTTTAGTGCGTCTGAAACCACTGAAGTTGACTAAAATGGTTCAAGCCGTCTGTTCAAGACGTGAACTAAATCATCTCGGTACAGGATCTTCTTTGATGACGCAGAGACGCACTGCAGCGACGAACCTGACAACGGGATTCTGTTGGCGGAAGTGTCACCTTGGCAACGGTCCCTTTTTCCGGCCAAGCGAGTAAGGTGGGGGTTCTTTTTTTTTTTTTTTTTTTTTAATTATTTTATCTTTATTTATTTGTTTTTTAATCAAATATTAATCCCATTTTCATCTACAGAAAAATAGATAAATTGACCAATTTTTTTTTCTTTTTTTACTAGCAACGCCCTTTGCTATTTCAGCTTTTGTTTTTAACTCCAATCCTGTAAATAGGCAGAGCATTTGACCATGAACCATCCTGTAGTTCATCATGTCCCAAAACGGCGTTTATCTCCCTTTTCATTCACTTATGTCACTGAAAGACGTCCGGCAACCATTACATCCCCCTCATTTTTTAGCTTTAAATGGATCTAATATCACTCAATGTTTATCTGGAGGCCTAGAGTTCATCTATGCTCTCTTGTCTAGATGAGGACATGGGTGCTATTTGCTGTTTATCTCAGTTTGAAGCCTGCTTTACTACCTATGCCTAATCAGCATTTTCCGCCTGTATTTTTGTTTCTTTTACATTGTGTTGTACTGCCATGAATTTTAACTTCAAAGATTCTGTCTGTATTCTGTGATGTGTTATAAATTAGATCTGCCCAATTAAAAAAAGAAATCATGAACTGTGAAACAGTTGAAGAAGAATTATTATTTAGTTTATGTTGAAAATCAGATTTGTTCCTAATTACTTTAAACAGAGTCCCAGAGAAATAAAATCCATCAGAATTTTTTTGTCTAATGAAATATATTCATGCTAGTGTCCAAGAAGTCACTCAAACATCTCATATAGCAGAAACAGCTACAAATGAGTGTGTGAATAGGGACCTGTCTGTGGGAGGATGTGAGGAGCTATAGTCTACCATACATTCCTCCAGGTGAGCACAGACACAGTCCCTCTGGTTTCCAGGTAACAGCTGAAGTTGGAAGCATTTTCTCCCTGATATCCAGACATTATCCATTACCATTCAATTTAATCAGCTGAAAATGGCTTTATTGCATTATTGCATTATGGTTTTCATTATTTTGTCAAAACATTTATTCATTAATTTCAACACAGTGCCTTTGCAAATGTTATTTTTACAATAGCTTCTGCAAAGTTGTTTCTTCACAATTTATTTATTTTTGTTCTATTGCCCAGCCCTGCTTGAAGGTCTAAAACAGATGGCCACAGTCCTGAGGAAGGTGAGGTGAGACAATTCAGCATTAAATCAATCAATTAAAATGTATTTGTATATAAAGAAAACTTTTTATATGAAAACATGTAACATTTCATACATGCACATGTACCCACACACACACTGATGTACATGAGACTGAGTACAGGTGCAGGTGCACTTTTGCCCAAATTAGTAGAATAAACATGAGTTTAAAACTGGACCAGAATGCTGTGTAATGTCAAATAAAGGTCACTTGTCTCTAGTTTTCCCTGTTCTCTCATTATCTGCAACCTGCTCTGTGTGCGTAAAGCAGCCTCAGCACACATATCTGCATTTTCACATTTCTGTCTTCTCATTTATTTGTGTGCAATACACTGAGTTGATGTTCTGAAGGTGAAAATTACCAGTCGCCAAATCACAGATAAAATAATCATTTCAGCCAAAAAGTTCAATTTGATTATATCATATTTATTTACTGTGTGGTGCTTTTGTATTACTTGTTCATTGAGAGCAACATCACATTTATTCTTATCGAGAAAAAAAAATAGCCTGGCTATATTTAACACTTGCTTGTTACCGTGGATATGAGACACAGCTCAAACCGCTGGGTCTGTTGCTGAGAAACAGCCAAGGAGTTTTCGCTGTCAGGCAGCCAGTGTGTCTGGATCAGTGTAGCTCAGCATGAGGCTCAGTCAGACATCTAATTAATGTTTTATGGATGCTCAACTGTCAAACTGTGCCTCGTGATGCAACGCACACTAATAGGTGTCCGCCCACTATTTTATTCTTTTCCTTTATTATGTTGGCGGTAAATACCATGCACAGTCTATGGGCAACGAGAAATCACAATGAGACACAATTTTCTCTTTCACTGAAGGGTGGAGAATCTCTCTTAGCATTAAGGCTTTTTTGTTGTTGTGTTGAATATCACATATTTATACACTGCATATTTCCCTGTAACTGAATCTAGTTTGAGTAAATGAGACCTTGACTTTTCTTTTCGATAGTGGATCAAATTTCTTAACAGAGAAATTGTGCAAAACAAGACAAGAGCAAAACCGTACAAAAGTAAAGATTTCATCATCCCCAAATTCACAGAAGAAGAAAAAAATCATGCTTTTTTAAAAAGAGACTTTCTGTCTCTGTGTTAAAGCCTCTTCAGCAATTCTACCAGCTTCACAAAGTTAAAAGGATCTGCTTGCTGCAGCATGATAACAGGCTTACAAGGACCATAACTGGTCACATCAAAATTCGAGTTAGAAATATCTGAATTCTGGCACAGTTCATTTTCCTTCAATGAACCATGACAAAAAGAAAGTATAAATGGATTAATACATTAAGGAATAGCAAAGAGGGAGTTGCACTAGTTAGAAACACTTTTTGGGCATGATGGGCTTTTCTGTGTGCAAATCCTCCCTGTACATGACTGGGTTTTCTCTGCGTACTCCTGTTTTCTCCCACAATCCAACAACCAGCCCAACCAATCAAGGGTGTACCCCACTTCTCGCCCAAAGAGGCTGGGACAGGCTCCAGCCACCTGTAACCCTGAACAGTTTATGTGATAGAAAAAGAAAGAATGAAAGAATTGATAAAATTCTTAAAAAAAAAGTGTGAAGTGAGTGCTTAAAGTGCAGGGTTTGTGCTGACGTACCATGTCAAAGGTCAGTGAGACTTTCTGGTTTGTCTTGAGGTCTAGATGCAAAGAGCTGATGAACAGAGAAGTTGATCTCAGGCCGGTCCTAATCACCCTGTTAAAATTTACATCTGCTGTTCACACTCCTTTAGCACTATGAATGCAGCTTCAGTGGAGCAGGTTGTTTTTCTTTAATGTGTGCATTTCTGTTCATACCATGCAAACAATGTAAGTAAATGGCTTTTTTTCGATCCTCAGTACCTTAAAATTGCAGCTGATTTTGAACTACATGCTCCAATAGTCCTCACAAATAGCCAGCATCACTTTTTTTTGGTCCTACACAAGTGTGAAGGATTCAGATTTAATACAAGTTACTAAAATGAAAGCACGGGTATTTTTCCCATGAGCTCTTTTGTAGTTGTAGTAAGATAAGGTATTTGTCCCTTTGATTCTTTATACTGAATAAAGTAAAAAATATTACTATCATAACAAGAAATTAAATGGGTTTGTCCTATACTTATTTGAAGGTAATATGATTCCTAGAGTAGAAAGGAGGTGTGCAGACATATAGAGCATGAAAACTTGCTCTCTATTTATAGCTCGGGAAGTGTCAAAAGATGTATCCCTTTGTGAAGAATAGAAACAGATTTTAAATGAACCTCCAGGGCTCAAACTCCTGAAAACTTGCCGTCACATTCCCTCACACAGCATTAACATTGAGGTTTATGCGTAGTCACTGAAGCGGGAACATGTGGTGCAGATTTTCATAATCCTTTTCATACAGTTCCTCATTACAGCCTTCCATTGAAAAGCATCAGGATTTCTGTCTCTCTCTCTCTCTCTCTCATTCTCTGTGTGCCATACCTTTTCAATGCATAAAACCATCTTTGCGTATGTACTGTATGTGTCCCACAGTGTTTTCCTCTTTCTTCTCAGATAGAAACCATGAGGGATTTTGTCCTATACCTCATGGTCTTTGGACATGGATTTTATCACCCTGAGATCTGGTACCAGACCCAAGGTCAGCTTTTATCTTTTCGTTTTCATCTTCACCCTCAAATCACACCCTGTTACGTACTGACCTTCAGGCTGACTCGGACACCCTCTGCCATTACGGGTGGAAGCTTCAAAGAGCTAAAAGCAGGCTTTGACTTTCATCTTCTGGCTCCTTAAGATGTGTCTTGGTGTGCCATCATTATTGCCCTTGTGACATAGAATGATATGATGTGGTCATTTTGTGAGCCCCAATGAATTCTGTGTATCTAGCGCACGTTATGTTTAGCTCATAATGCCTTTCAGCTGAATGATCAAGGACAGTTTTTAAAGGGACAGAGCACAGCTCTATAATATACCTCGATCCTATGAAAACTTTTTTTCCCCATTACTTGAGGATTTAAATTTCATGGCTATTTTTCATTGGTGAATGCAAGTTGATAGATGCTAGTTGTGTTGATACAATGCTACTGGAGATGTGGGAAATGATCTTTTTTTTTTTTTTTTTTTAAACAAGGCTCTTAGCTTCAACCCTGAGCCCTCAAATTATCTGCAAATAATTCAAACTCCTTCAAAATAGAAGATTCATGAAACTCTCTTGTTAACTGTATCATATTTGACACATCAGAAGCATTTTTAGCACACTGCAAATAACTGGTTACATTTTGTATAGTATTTGCATTGACAATGTGATTTAATTGTTTAATTGTTCAGTTGTTAATTGTTAAGTCAAATGCAGTTATAAATCTCAGTTTTATCTTTTTAAGCGCTTTCAGTGTTTTATCTTAAGATAAATTAGACAAAAAGCTAATTTTTCAAACAGAGACGTTGAGTACAGCACACATACACTGACTTTTCTTTCCACACTCAGATGATGCACCCACCTTTTAAAAGCAGTCAGTTGTCTCACCTTTCATCTCAGCTTTGTTACTAACCAAAGTTCTTATTAACAAGACTATGTTCTTATGCACATAAGCTTCAAATTAGTCGCTGTAGCACAAGCCACCTCTTGAAAGATTAACACAAAGTAGACAAAATTAGCTTGCTGCAGGTGAAACACATGCAAGGTTTGACAGCCAAATATTGATTTGTAGACATAGCTGAGACCAAAAATAAGAAAAAAAGACTCAAAAGTTAGACTCTCATGTTCATTGGGCAGAGAAAAATGGCTCCAAATTTATAAAACAGTTGTTTGTTCTCTATTCTGTGTCAGAATAAGCTACTGTTAGCAGGTAAAATGCACAAAACCAACAATACTAACTAGGGTTGCGGATATGTCGAAGTCCCGGATTTCTTCCCTCTGTGCATGTGCTGAGACAGACATCTTAAACCTGTCATTGAGACAACTGAGATTTCAAAAGCTAAGACCTAAAAATG